>JABUQX010058901.1:12500-18277 GCA_015478945.1 Trachelipus rathkii | reverse complement strand
CTCGGTAACGGAGTATGTTCCTTGTGTTTGAACACATTTGCTCATCGTACATTTATAGTATACCGCGAGAGGTTAATGTTCGTCCAGTAAAATCCAACTTCATTCAATTTTTATATTTCTTCGTGCATTTGAAATAACTGTAATATTTTCTCTTCCATTAACAAACACAAAGGAGTGCGGTCGGGGAATATCCCGGTTGAATGAATAGGGTTCTTCCACCACCATACGTAAATCAGATGATTCAATATGTTTAGTAGTGAAAAAAAAAAACAAGAGTTTAATAATCTTTTTGAGTCAATTCTTCCGCCACATTTGCCAACTCCCACAATTTTCACTGATGAAGAAATGTTACTTTTCATTTATCAAGTATAACTTCATCGAACACCGACTTGAATTCTTCACAGGATAGGAATAATGGTCTGTTATGGGTGTAAGACGAATCGGAACAGGCAAAGTAACGTTCTCCATTTGTCTTACGATGGAAAGTTAAGTTAAGAAAAACTTTTGGATGCGATATCTTCCATGTTACAATATCGTTTACAAATTTATTATTCACGAGAGAAACCATTTTATAGTTTTAAAGTCAGACAAACAACTGATGAAGAGCTTCATTTGTCGCTCTTTTAAGAAGAATGTAATCCTCTCTCTCTCACAATAACGAAAGATGATGTAACAAACCAGTTTATGCAATGCTAACCCTAAACGACAACCCTAACAAGAAGGATGGGCGTGGCTTATAACTATTGCGTAATGTTACTTTTTTTCATACCCCTAATGGGTTTCATTTGTAATATAGTATTAGGCAAAATGTTTTTAATAAATTTGTTAAGTTGACCCTGTGTCAAACAAGAATCATAGGTATTGCGTAATGTTTCGAAAAGGGGAGGGAGGTGTTGAACAATTTCTCGACTTGGTATTTAGAAAACTCTAGGTGAAACAGGAACCACATCAGCTTCGTAATGTTCGTTCTGTATGCATTTTTTAAGTACTTTAGTGTTGTTAAGTATGAAACTTGTTAATGTTAGTCATTTGTTCGATCATAAGGTATGTTACGGTTTTCGTCATGGCGTTATTATTCTAGTTCAGGATATGATATGTGTAAGCTTTATTGATGTGAAAAAACTTCTTTGGTACGTCAGCATTATTGTTGGCGAGAGTATGTTTGTGTGATAAATTTTGTTAAATGTTAATATGTTAATTTATAAAATAATAGTGATTTGTTAGGGATTGTTTGAAAAAAAGGCGTGAATCTGGTTCGGCCTGTAAGCAACGTCAGTTACTTTCCTGTTGCCAAGTATGGTATTTTGTTAGGTTTGATTATGCATTTATTCTGCATCAGTTTATGTATGTTAGCTTTATTGATGTGAAAACTTTGTTATTACTGTTTTACGTGTTTTAGGTTTATTGTAAAAACTGTAATTTTTTACGTTTATAACATAAAAAGAATAAAATTTTTATTAAAAACAAAAAGTTTTAAAGAAAAGTTAAAAATTAAAAGTTTAAAAATGTGAAAGGCAACGTTCTATATGTTTTTGCTAGTTACTTTACTGTTTTTAGTATTGACTTTTGGTTAATGTTAGTGATTTATTCGTGCGTATGGTGAGGTATGTTTGGTTTGATGTTATACATTATCATTCTTACATCATGGTATGTTATGTTAGCTTTGATTGAGTGTGAAAAATTGTGTTATTCAGCATATATTCGAGCGTATAGTATAAAAAAAAACAATTTTTCATGCTATGTTTATCCAAATGATACTCGAAATATGACTTGAGTCAACAGATCAATAGATAATACCCCAATAATCAGGGTGGGACGGTTTAGGGTGGGGGGAGTAGGAGTGGTTTGATTTACTGATTCAGTGATTTACCGTTTTTATGGTATGTAAAAACACAATTTTTTTACGTTATAAACATAAAAAGAATAAAAAAATTTTAATAAACAAAAAGTTTAAAGAAATAAAATAAAATTAAAAGGTTTTTTAAAAAAAAAAACAAAACTAAATGTTTTAAAGAATAAATTTAACAAATAGCTACAAAAGTTTTTTGAAACAAAAAGTTTTAAAGAATTAGTTTAAAAAAATAGAAGTCTTTGCAACATAGAACAAAAAAGATGTAAATGACACATTCAATATGTTTTGTATTTACTCACTGTTGTAGTATTTGAAACTTTGTTAATGTTAGCTGTTTATCGTGTTAGATAATTTAGGTTTTCGGTGTATGTTATATTGTTGGTTCAGACTATGATATGTAGCTTTGTTAAGCCAAATCACTTTGACGTGGCATATATTCGAGTTATCAGTTGATGATATTAGGTACGGTATGAAAAATATTAGCAGTGTTAATACGAAGAATTACGTAAGGATATGTTAGAGAATATGTTTGAAACGTATGAATAGGTTACGTTTTGTATGCATCGGTAGTTACTTTCTGTTGTTAAGTATGGAACTTTGCTTTAATGTTAGTATTATTCAGGCATAAGGTATGTTCGATTTGATGTTATACATTATATTGTTACATCAGGTGTATTTGATATGTTAGCTTTATTGAGGTGAATCTTTGCTGCGTTAGCGTATTTTCGCTGGTCAGTATGATAATACACAAGATTGTGATAAAATTTTTGTTAAATGTTTTTACTTTATTTTTTGTTTTTTTTTTTTTCGTTGGGGCCAAAAAAAATTAATAATATATGTTAGAGATAGGTTTGGAAAGTGTGAATAAGTTACGGTTTTGGATGCAAATGTTAGTTATGTCACTGTTGTTAAGTATTGAACTTTGTTATGTTGGACTTGGCTTATCGTGTATAAGATGTGGTTAGATGTGATGTACATATATTCTAGTCCATATGATCCTAATGTTTGCTTATTAATATGAAACTTTGTTATAAGTTAGCATATATTCATTGATTCAGTAAGATACTTACACAAGGTTGTGATAAATTTTGTTAAATGTTACTATGTTAATTGTAAACATTCGTGATATGTTAGAAAAAGTGTAGGTAGGTTACGTTCTGCGCTCCATGTTAGTTACTTTAATGTTGTTAAGTATGAAAGCGTTGTTAAATGTTAACTGGTTTATTCCTGTTTAAGGATGTGTTAGTTGTGAATGTACGTTATATTACGTAGTTCAGGTGAGCTATGTTTGCCTTTCTTGATGTGAAAAAACCTTTGTTACGTTAGCATATATTCAATGATCAGTATATATTTAGACAAGGTTATGATAAAATTTTGTTAAATAATTACTATGAATGTAAGAATATCAGTGATATGTTAGAAAAAGTGGGAGTAGGTTATAGGTTTCGTTTCTGCACTCAATGTTAGTTACTTTATTGGTGTTAAGTATGGAACCTTTTTACGTTAGATATATTCATTGCTCAGTATGATAATTAGCAAGGTTATGATAAAATTTTGTTAAATATTACTATGCTAATGCTATAAATATCAGGGTTTGGGTAGGATGAGAGAGGGTGGGTGGTTGTTTACTGATGTACAGTTTAGGGTATTAACAATACAAAACTTATTAAGTTCTTAAAATATGAAAAGAGATTAACCTCGGAAAAATAAAATGTTTAAAGCATCATAAAACAAAAATAAATAAAAGTTTTGATGTATGTTATACAAATATGACATGAATCACTAGATCATAGATGGGAGGGGCGTTGAGGTGAGGAAGGCGTGAGGAGGAGGAGGAGGCTCAAGAGCCAGAGGCTCCAGAGGCTATAGAGGGTGTTTGATTTATATAAAAAAAACGATAAATTTTCAGTTATAACTTAAAAGAATTAAAAAAAAATGTTTAATTTTGTTTTTTTTTTAATTATTTTAAAATTTTTAAAAAAATTTAAAATTTTAAATAGTTTCTTCAAAATTTTTTAATTTATTAAATTTTCATAATATGGGGATATAGTATATATATATATATATATATATATATATATATATATATAATAATATAATATATATATATATATATATATATATCTATATATATCATTATTATATATATAGTATATATATATAGTTATAGATATTATGATATATAATATATATATAGTTTTATTTTAATTTCGATCACTGCCGTTAAAAATATTTGTAAGTTTAGAGATACACTTTGATAATAGAAATAATACTGATATATAGATAGTATAGAAATATATTAACATTAAATAGAATACTTCAGTTTTTTGAAAATAATTTCGTTGATCGGAACTGACTGTTTTTTAATGATATCCACGTTCTATAGCCATGCTATTCTTCTGTTCTAAAACAAGTATTCCAATTTGTTTTATATAGGTTAAACAGGGCGATATGGGCCTTGTAGAATGATTGTTTGCATTTTTTCCATGTCGTGGGACATTGAGATTATAGTATGCTTTTTAAGACAAATGTAAGTATCCAGTTCTTAAAAAGTCTCACTTCATCTGTAAAAAACAAAACATCAAGGAAAAACAATAACATGTATATAAGTATATTATATATATATATTATATATTAATAATGTGAATATGGTGAATAATATCTATATTAATATATAATATATATATATATATATAAGTATATATAATATAATTATATTATATATTATATTATATATATATATATTTATATATATATAGTGTATGTATATATATATATATATTGTTTTATTAGAATAAGGAAAAAATAATATTATATAATATATATATATTAAATTATATTTATTATTATATATTAATAATAATAATAATAATAATTAATATAATTAATGAAAATAATAATAATAATAATAATAATAATAATAATTAATAATAATAAAAAAAAAATTCAAAGACTTCTTTCATTCAAACGACGGTGTTGGAAGCGGAGTAAGAACCGCACACGGAGCCCAGAGGCTGAACCAAAGCGCAGCCGCGCCCGAGCCGTAGCCGGAGCAGGTATCTACAGCCCGGTGCCCAGAATCCAGAGTCGGAGTGGAGTCTGGAGTCGGGAGTCGAACCCTCGCGTCTATCCTCGTATGATATCAAGTCATCGGGCTGTATGCGCTGTCCTATAGGGCATGATTGATGAATCGCGAGATATGCGATGTGATTTCCGATTGTAAAGAGGACACTCACGACTGAAGGAGAATGGTAGAAGGTTGATCTATGATAGTCTGACGAGATATTAAAACCAACTCAGAAGTAACGCCTACGGCGTTAACTTCTTCGTGTAATAATAATAATAATAATATAATAATATGAGTAATTATAATAATATGATGTAATAATAAATAATATGTAAAGGTGCCGAGGTGTTTGCTCTTTTTCTCTGAGTTAATCTCAGCTGCGCCCTGGAGATTACGTCATCACCACTCGGATCCCAACTCTCGGTTGCCTAAAATCTCACTCACACAGATCAATTAGCAACAAGACGTAAGCACAATATCGGCGTCCACCCTCGGGGTGACCCCCTCTATATACATCCTACAGACTTGAAAATTACACGGATTCGTCCTTATCCTTGCGTATGTATATAGAGGTGATATCAAGTTGTCAGACCTCTCTCTATTCCTCATATCGAAAAGGTTGTAACGGGTCAAACTGGCGGAATACTACAATATATATATAATATATTATATATATAATATAAATTATAAAAAATTATATATATATAGTATTATATTATAATATATTATATTAATAATATTATATTATATATGAAATTTATTATTATATTATTAAAATATATATATATATATAAATAGTTATAATATATATATATAGTATATATATATATACTATATATATATATATATATAATATAT
>JABUQX010058901.1:0-10000 GCA_015478945.1 Trachelipus rathkii | reverse complement strand
ATAGAAGTTAGATTGCAGAGTGAGAAGGATCATTGCATGAGAAGTTAGGAATAACAGAAGGAATAGAGCAGAACCCTTGAGGAAACACCAATATTGACAGAAAAAAAAAGAAGTCGCCCATCAACAACAAGCCGATATTGAGCGATTTGAAAGAAAACTAGACATAAAAAAGAGAAGGAGGAAACCCAAGGAGGGGAGTTGGAGCAGCAGTTGACGCGTTGTGGCATACCCGGTCAATGGCTTGGAGTATGTTCAAGGCGCACCACGCAAGTCTGCCCCGTAGTTCCTTATGGCGGAAAAAACCATAAATCAGTAAGATAGGAAATTATATCGCCAGTAGACGCGCCGAAAGCCGTACCGGCGATCGGAAAGAAGTGAATGAGATTTCCAGATGATCTAAGAAATAGAGTGAGAAGAGTTTAAAATCTTAGATAGGATACAAGTAAGAGCTATAGGGCGATAGTTAGAAGGATCAGAGCAGCTTCCTTTTTTTCGGAAATGTAAGGTGGACATGTGCGGGCTTCCCAACACTGAGGGGAAAGTGTTATAGTATTGAGACATAGAGAAATAATTGAACGAGGGCGGGGATAGCACGGAAGAACACTCCCTCAAAACTCGGGGCAGGAATGCCATTGGCCACCCGCCTTCCTACGTTCCCGTAGATTTTCAGGAGCCCATTGCACCCGACCGAATGTTAATCACAGGCAAAGCAATAGGAACCTGAGAGAGAGGAGAGAGGATGAGAATGCCAGAAATCGTCCAGGGTTGAGTTAGAGGAAAATAGGAGGCCGAAGAGATTGGCCTTTTCAGGTGGAGAATTAGCAACAGAACCATCAGAGCGAATAAGAGGAGAAGAATGATTGTCAGAAGTTGTTAAGATGTTTGGCAAGAGGCCAGAAGATTTGTCAGTAGGAGAACCAAGGAGGTTAGCGGACTTTCGTTTGATGAAAGCCCGCTTTGCTTGTCGAAGAGTATCCTGCAACGATTTCTAGCAGAATGAAAAATTAGCAAGAGTGTTGATAGGAGAACGAGAATTTCACTCCCGAACCACTGTCTCTAGCCTGATATGCCAGAGACAAGCACGATCGAAACCATGGATTATGAGGCAGAGAAAGATTTAATCGAAGAAGGAATGAACCTGCTCATCCCATCATATATATATATATATATATATATATATATATATATATTATATTTTGTCTCACAATATTATATATATATATATATATATTTATATTATATATATTATTTATTAATATATATATATATATATTATATATATATATATATATATGTATATATTAATATATTATATATATATATATATATATATATAATGATATATATATATATATATAATAGATATATATATATATATATATATATATATATAGATATATATATATATTTTTATATTATATATTATATATAATATGTTATGTCCCAAAAGTAAGTGTACTGATGTCGTATTTAATTATGTATTGGAATTACCTGAACATACAAGTTATCTCCTTCGAAGTATGACCCTTGGAGAGGTTACACAACGGTTCTAACTTTTCTTCCACTGTTCATAGCAATGCCGGAAATCATTTTCTTGAAGTGTGTTTAGTTCACGTGTTACAGTATTTTTTGTGTTTTACATCGTCCCAAAATGATGACCCCCAACTTCAACTTCAAGAGGTAGAAATCGCACGGAGCTAGATCTGGGCTGTATGGAGGATGTGGAAGTACTTGAATGTATTTTTTCTCCAGAAACTCTATAATTTAGAGCTCAGTGTGAGATGGCGCATTATCGTGGTGCAGCACCCAATCGTCTGCAATGCCTCTTTTGATTCGCTGAACTTGTTTTCGAAGTCGTTCCAAGACATCTTTGTAAATGACGTGATTAACTGTCTTTCCTGAAGGTTCAAATTCCTTGTGCACAATACCACGGCTGTCGAAAATACAATAAATAATCAGTGTTTTCACCTTGGACTTGCTCATATGTGGTTTCTTCGGACGATGAGAAGTTTTATTTGTGCGCCAATTAAGCACTTTTCCATTTGGTCAGGAATCGTACTCAAAAACCCATGATTCATTGCCTGTTATAACTTTATCCAAAAACTTGTGCTCATTTTGGAGTCTTTTAAGTAAATCTTGACAAATGACCCTGTTCGCTTTCTGCTCCACAGACAAGTCTTTTAAGCATAGGTAACTAGCTACCCACACGTACACGTCACTGAGGAGATTCATTACTCAGTCGTTTATGGGATATTCAGTAACCGTTACTTTGGCAGAGAGTTATATTATTAAATTCAAATCAGAATAGAAACCCAAAGGGACGACAATTTCTTAATTGATGACCAGTATGTTACAACCACATATTTACCTTGACTTTTCAAATTTAAAATTTTAACCATAGAATTCTGGGTACATCACACAAAAATAATCTATATAGATAAGTTAGCCACAGACCACTCAATTCAAAAATCGCCTTCTCCTCTCCTTCTCATTCCTCTCCACTCCAGCACACACATATTTAACACACAACACCACTCATCTTCATCGTTTCCTTTCATCTTTGATTCTGTCACAGCAAGCAAAATCAAATTTATTCTTTTTAAATACATCCTTCACCTCTCTCCTCTTCTCAACGACATTTATTCCTCTGACATTTCATTTACCTAAACGATTCATACAATTTCGCCGAAAGATACATGGTCGTTTACGGCGATCACCGACCATGTGCCGAGGCATGGAAAAGCACCTAGCAATAGTATATATATATATATATATTATTATATATATATATATAATATATATAGTATATATAATATATATATAGTATAATATATATATATATAATATATATATAAATACTCTATAATTATACTATACTATACTATATATATATAAATATATATATATATATTATATATATTATATATATTTATAATTATATATATAAATATATATATATATATATATATATATAAATATATATATATATATAATACAGGGAGATTATATATTTATATATATGTATATGTTCTATAATATTAATATTAATATATATATAATATATATATATATATATATATATATATATATATATATATATATATATATATATATATATATATACATATATATATATATATATAATATAATATATAATATATATAATATATATATATATATATATTATATATATTATATATATTATATATATTTATTATAATATATTATAGTATATATATAAATAATTAAAAACTAATTGAGTTCAAGATTAAGCACCCTAAAAATTACATGCAACATAATTTATATATGTGCTTTGTCAGCTTTCGTTGATCAGAAGTATTGAATCTATGGAACTGGTACAGTAGAATAGGTTTCATGATTTTTATGATAGTAATTAAATAACATATTATTTAAAGTTGTGTGTCAGATGTCGGATCCAGCAGCTGGAGCTGAAACTGAAGAGCAGCAAACAATTAAGCAGAGCGGAGTCGGAAGTCGGTGAATCGGAGTCGGAGTCGGAGGTCGGAGTCGGGAGTCGAGAGTCGGGAGTCGCAGCTAAAATTTGGATGGAACTGGACCCGAACGTAACTAGAATTTGAATTGCAATGATATATTTGTTTTTACTAATATAATAAGAGGAAAAAATGCAGAAATAATTATTTTTCTTTAAACTTCTTAAATTCACTAACATAGAGATAGGTTTAATAGATGTTTACAAAAAAGTTTTACCCGGAGAACAAGGAGAAACGTAATTTAAAAGATTATTCAGCAGGAGTCGCAATCTGATCGCAAGAATTTGCTTAAAAGAGATGAATTTGATGGTGGTTAGAAAGAAGCAATAATGTAGAAGCTTCAATCAATGTCAATACTCACATTTCCAATTTTGTACTTTTCATTTTTTTTATTTTTTCGTAGGGAAAAGCTTAACGCTCGGATGCTTCTCGAACTTCTGACAGCACCCCAAAATTGATTTATATACATATCTATGAATATATATATATATATTATTATATAGTAATATATATAATATGCAATATATATAGTAGTATTAGTTTATTATACGTGTACTATATAGTATTATAATATATGAAATTTGAAACTTGTTAGATTGGACATTTCTTAAGGCAAGAAAGATGTGGTCAAAAACTGACCAAATCTGTCGACATGAAATATATGGTGTATTAACCTACAAATTGTAATATAGTTTACAAAGCAGAATCTTATTCCAAATCTTATGTGCGCTTATAAAGCTTATACAAAAACTACTCTACCAAATTTTTTTTCGATAGTAAGGATAATATACAAAAATCGTAGTTGACTAATAATATTGGAATCTGAGAATCCAGAAAAAAATGAGTGTAAAGACTGGAATACAGATAGACAGCATTTCACTGAAACTATAATCAACAGAGAGGGTACAATTTAATTTTGCAGGTAAATACAAACTTTCTTCAAATCAGTAAAAGTCTTTTGAGATTTAGTTGCATGGTATGTGCATAATTAAGCAATAACCCTATGGCACTTTATGCACTATAACATAATAACAAAATTTCCAATAAGGGCGCACGCTAAAGTAACTGTGGGGCCACCTTTTGTATATACTTTTCTGCACCAAATGACATAACATTTTATCCATTTACAATAGGCTATTATATAATCAAAACTTGGTGTATGCTATTAAATTTGCGTTTGATATGTTTGTGCTGTGAGGGCTTTTACCACATATTGAAGTTTAAATTATGTATCGACTATCTGGCGTCGAATAGTTCGTTAAGCACTATAGGTTCTAGGGAGAAACAACAGCTTTTCTAGACATATTCAAACGGGCGCGAGCAAAAAAGTAGCCTTTTGATTAATGCTTTGTATAAAAGTATTATTATATATATCATATATATAATAGTATATCAATATATACTAATATATTGTATATATACTATAGTATATATATATATTATCAATATATATATATTAATATATATATAAATATAATATATATCATATACTATTATATATCATATAATATATTAGCGATATGAATATATGTATATTATAGTATATAATTATATAATACTATTATAATTATATACTATATATGTATATATATATCTTATATATATAAGGAACAGAGAGACCGAGATGAGAGTGGAGAGAGAGAATGAGAAGGACGCAGGGACTAGAGAGACGAAAGATGTATCAAATAATAATAGATAATCCATAATAATATAATAATTAATCAATAATACATCAAATTAATAATAATAACCAATAATCAATAATATTAATAATAATCCAATAATAATATAATCACATAATAATTAATAATAATAATAATAATAATAACTGAATTAATAATTATAATATAATAATAATAGATAAATAATAATAATAATAATAATAATAATAAATACATAATAATAATCATGATATATATAAGAATTAATAATCGATAATAATAACTATAAATAATATAATAATATAATAATAAGCAATAATAATAACTAACTATTAATAATATAAATAATAATAATAATAATATAATATTAAATAATAAATAATAATAACTAATAATACATAATACATAATTATTAATAATAATAATACCAATAACTAATAATAATAAGTAATAATAATTAATCAATCAAATAATAATAATTAATCAATAATAATAATAATAATATAATAATAATAACTATAATTGATAATTATAATACATAATAATAATAGCTATAATATAATTAATAAATAGATATAATAATAATCATTAATTAATAATAAAATAATAATCATAACGACATCCACTAATAATAATAATTGTAAATATAATAATATTAATAAAAATAAATAATTAAATAAATCAATATGAATTAAATAATAATAATATTTAATAATAATCAATATATCGCTTCTAATATTTCTAGATAATAATGTCTAATAATATTTTCAATCTTATCACTATCAATGGTTAGACTCTTCTCAAGAAAATAGGAGTTTCTTTTAGTTTCCTAGCCCAAATTCGGGGTATTTCCTCGATAGGTTATCCACTTGTTACCTGTCAGAAAATATTTCGTTGTTGATCGTTTGGATTCCAATCCAATGTCCGAATCTTAGTTATAAAAATATTAGTCAACAAATTCTTTGGCAAATTTCTATCTCTGCTATTGCGTATTTTATACTGTCGATCTGTCTTACAGTCAAATTTTATTAGTCTTAAAGTTAATTTTTTAGAGTATTTCTTTTTCGGCAAGGGTTAGGATTGTCAATTCCATTACTTTTTGACAGAGCTTCCGGCGTTATTTAATGAGCGTTCGTAATCAATCTCAGCAATTCAATATATTATAGTATATATATATATATATATATATATATATATAATATAATTTTATTATATATATACTATATATATATACTATACTACTATAATATATAAATTATACTATATATATTATATATAACTATATTATATTATACGCTACATATCTATATTACATCTTGATTTCAAATGGGCCTATTTGATAAAGATGTCTAGATAGCTGGCAAATTTGGATGTATTTACTATGTACGTATAGTTTGCATGTGAACTTTTCCACAAAGTATTATAATATGTTCGAAATAAGTGAATACTTCTTCAAGTTGACTGTTAAGTAATGGAGGAATTCACATAGCTTTTATTGACAATATACTACTGAGAGAGCAAAAACCTTATACTGATATTGGACTATATAAAAATATTTATATTATATAATATATAATATATATATATATTATATATATATAGTATATATAATAGTATATATCCTTTCTATACTATATAATTATATATATATAGTATTATATAAAAGAAGAGAGAGGAGAGAGAGAGAGGAGAGAGGAGAGACGAGAGAGAGAGAGGACGAGAGAGAGAGAGAGAAGAGAAGGAAGAGAGAGAAGAGAGAAAGAAGAGACGAGACGAGAGAAGAGATGAGAGAAGAGAGAAGACGAGACGAGAGAGCGAAGCGACTGCTACGAGAGAGAGTAAGAGAGAGAGAGAGAGAGAGACGGAAGAGAAGAGAAGACGAGAAACAGAGAAATTATTTGTTAAATGCGGAAACTAGAGAATATTTTTTCTTAGCTGAACAAGCCCCTTATAAGGTCAAAATATCAGCTTGTTGTTCTAATTGTAGGAGTATTGAAAATAGGTATACAAGTAGGGGAGATCTTACATTTTTGCTTTCTCAGCCATGTAATCTGAACGTCATGGATGGAAAGAAAAAGATGAAAAACCTACATAATGCAAAAAAGATTAGAATTCTTTGAAAAGTGTATTACATGTATTATGTATTATTAATATACTTATTATTATTATTATATTATCTATTGATTATGTATTATATTATCTTTCATATTATTATTATTGTATTAAGGATAGTATTAACATTCTAATTATGAGCGATATGTATAATAAAAGAAAATTGATATTAGTAACATGGAAAATAGTTAAAAGACATTGAATTGTAAATAGGTTAGGTAATATTGAAAGACATTAGCACTGCATTAGCAGCGTCTCTTTAGCGAGAAGAAACCATATTAGAACTTTGCCATTCAATTAGAAACCATGGCTGTACCAAAGCAAACGGCAAGAAACGTCTACCGGAGGGAAAGCTCCTCCGCAACAGTTGGCGCAAGAAGGCTGCTCGCAAGTTACTGCTGCCGCGACTGGTGGAGCTGAAGAAGCCTCATGAGTATCGTCCCTCGGTACCGAATAGTCTTCGCTTGGAAATCCGTTCGTTAACCAGAAGAGTACCGAATTGTTGATCCGCCAATTAGCCTTTCCAGCGCTTTGGTCTCGAGACAATTTGCTTCAAGATTTACAAGACCGATTCTTAGGTTCCAGTCTCGGGCTTTATGGCCTCTTCAGGAGGCTTCCGAGGCATACCTCGCTTACCGCGGTCTCTCGGAAGATCACCCAACCCTGTGCGCCATTCACGCCCAAGCGAGTTACTCTATTAATGCCAGAACGGACATTCAATTAGCCGAAGAATTCGTGGGAGAGAGCAGCTTAAAATGAGATAGATCTACAGGAATTAGACATGCCCATCTTTTAGGCGCCACAAAATATTCTACTAAAGAGATAATTAATAATTAGACTATGAAGATAAATTATTATTATTATTTATTAATCTACTATTCTTATATGACCTATTTATTTGTTTCTATAATGAGTTGCGGTTGAGACAGTTTTATTCTCATATGGCATAACGATTGAAATACAAAAGGTAATAAATTGTGTAAAGTTTAGCGCAAGCGTTATCAATATATTGAGAATACTGATAAACTCCTCACCACCAAGATCATTGTACATGTAGTTCCGGTGTCTTGCCTATTATCGTTCTATAATTATGAAGAACACTTGTCTTTATACCGTTGAGTTAGAAAATTGCAAGGATAATTGCCTTGAAGTTAACCTGTACTTTGACTCCTTTCTTTGTTTAGACGTATTTGTAGGTTTATATATATACAGCCGTCCTTATCGATTGGAGGAAAGAAAAATTAGGTAAACAATTTGTATTTACCTATTAATGAAAAAATCAAATAATTTGTTCCCATAAGTATTCAAAAGAGTCTATTATTAGTTGGTAAATAAATATATCGATCAAGTTCAATCGTTTGGAATATATAGATATATACTTTATATATATACATATAATATATAGCTATAATATATAATATATATATAATATATATATATATATATCATATATATATATAGTAAATAATAATATACCGACATTAATATATATATCTATAATAATATATATTATAATATATATATACTAATCATAATAATATATATACTAACTATATATCTTAAAAGCATTAATTAATAGAAATTATTCGAGGCATTAATTCAATAAATATCGTCGTTTGAGTCATGTTGATGAAATGACCTAATAAAGGTTCCATAGTCCGATAGTAGTTATCGAGAATGATTAACTTCAAATCCCGGATATAGGTTCTTCCTTGTACGTTTAACGAGCACATAAACGACATCCATAGCTGTAACTGGTCTTCCTTTTCTACATGTTCAGTGTAGAGGTACACGCATTCTCTGATGGACAGTTTTCAAGGAAAACTTTGAGTACACCACGAGTTTCTTCGTAAATCAAGCCAGAGATACGCTTGACGCCACCTCGACGAGACGAGACGCGACGTAATAAGCTGGCTTATCGCTGATACCCTGATTGTTATCACGAAAGAACCTTTTCACTGTGACGCTATCGGCGACCATCCTTTCCCAAGGTCCGTTTACCTCCCTTTGCACTACCAGCATGCACTCTGCAAATTAACTCTTCGTACTAAAACGAGAAACGACAAGTGTATGAGAGTTACCTTTACAAGACTCGCATTTTATATTACAAGTTCCCTTAAGGCGGAGAAAGTACTACTCACCTTTAATATAAGTTGATGATATATGAACTCTTTTGAAAATTGCAATACAGATCTTTACGCCAGTTGGAAATTTTAGAGAAAAATCAAATAACATTTCTTAAATCTAACAAAATGTATATACTGTACCTTTAAAGTAATCATATCAATATTAAGTGAGTTTGTGTATGTTATTTTTATATATTCTCATTTTAAAAAGGACTAGCCGAACTTGATCGATATAACCGATTAATATTTCATTCCCATTCGTGTTAAAACAGCAAACAAATTAAAAAGATTTATCTTAACGCGTACATGCTTACCTAATGATTAAAGTTATGTATAAAATCTCTTCTTGTTACTCAAAGTCTTGTGCCATTTCCCATATAAGCCAACTTCTACTTTGAAATGTATTAAATGTTCTGTGTTGATGTACGCCGCAGGAATGTTCGTCACGCGCCATGGCTCCCACAACTTCAGCAGCGCCGCCAAAGAAGGCTGGAAAAAGCCCAGAAGATCTATCTCATAAACGGACCTGATAAGAAGAAAAGAAAGCAGAGAGGAGGACCCGGCTAAAGTTCCTCTCAGCACAAGCCAC
>JABUQX010058900.1:10000-29170 GCA_015478945.1 Trachelipus rathkii | reverse complement strand
ATTATTCCCATTCTACAGGAAATTATTTTTTAAAATTAAGTATGGAACTTACCTTTACAATTTTATTAAAAAATATATAGTTGTATCTTCTTTATTGATCTTTTTTGGGATTGAGTTCCGAAATTTATCGATTATCACTGTTTATATTGTATTATAAATCTTTGTAATGCCATAATTATAAGGTCTTTGCCTCGATCGAAAGAATTTATTGCTAAGGCGCGAGCAAGAGGCTCTTTCTTGCCCCATCGTAGTTTCTTGAATGAATAAGTTTTTAATCCCTTTTTAAATCAGGAAAATTCAGCGGTTTCTGCTGTCGGACGGTGTGTCATCGGATAGTTGCGTATGGTCTTAAAAATTCTTTTAATAGTTGTTTCACACTTGATATACCTATTAAAGTGTATAGCTCTCCCAACAGTGAATTCTTCTGTAATGCAAATCTAGAATAATAAGCTATGGTGCTCTCCAGATTCACTTAGAACGAACTTTCTTCTGAGGTATTAAATTCTATAGATTAGTTCTGATTTTGAAGATGATTTCGGTTGTCGTATATGATCATATTGGAAAGTAGTACACTTATTACCAGTATTCGTTACACTTTTATTAGCTGGCAGGATGAGAGGATGGAAGTGCAAAGCTGTTAGGTAAACATTTCCGTTGCAGAAAATTTCAGAACGACGCTATAGGTCGAGACAACCTTAAAATGTCGCTGAGGAACTGGGGTCAAATATCTATCTTATTTATTCTGAAGCAAATTTAATGCACGGATCGAGGGATTGGATAGAGTGTGGACTTTTGGCTAGTTGGTGTGATAGAAAGGAAGTCTGTCGGATAAGTATAATCCGTAGTAATAGAACGAAGGCGCGTCATTGGTTGTGAGGTGATAGAGATGTCAGAGTCCTCAGTGCCGGACGGTGGTATTGGTATTGTGAATGGGTGAGCAAACTGCGAAACGAATGTGTGCTTGATGTTTAGTAATTACTGGTTGAAGATATAGTGTGGGGATGAATAAGGGGAACAGCATGATGGAGTAGGTAGTTAGAGAACATCTTGTGAATTGAGTAGGAAGGTAGTTCGTGCTATTAAATCCTTTGTGTGCGATGTAAAAGGCTAAGGTTGTGTGGAGCTTGCGTGTTTTTGGTGTCATTTACGTCCTGAGGTATTATGTCTGTTTACCATGCTGTGAATTGCTGATTAGCAGTAGTGAAAACTGCATTGGAAGTATGTGGAAATAAGAGGTATAGCTTAAAGTACAATGTGTTCGGCATAGGGATACAATCTCAGAGGTGTCTGTTGTGTTAGGAATGTGAGACGAATTGCATTAAAATGACGGTATGGATGACAATCGTTATTACGGGGATTGTGTGTGTGTGAATTTGAAAGGAGTAGATGAGAGAATAAACGATGAGTACAATTGAGAAGAAATGTGCTGCATTGTATTATATGATAAAATGGATGTGAATGGCGAAGGTTTTTGTACAAGGGCGGTATGGTTTGCTTGGTATGTTATGTACTCAGGGGCTGATGATGAACCCTGGCAGCATTGCACGAGATGCCACTGAGTGAAGGTGTCCCTAGTCACTGAGTCCCTTGATGGCCCTATAGGTGGATTTTCTGACTGTCGACGGACAGTTCTTCACATGAATGCGTAATGATACATGGTAGGCGGTTATAGGCTGGGCTATTATCTTTTTCGACTTACGTTCATCATATTTCTGTGTCATATCTAATATTTTCTGTTCCTGTGTGTGGCTACCACACCAATACACCCAATCTTTGGGACATTATGAGGATCCAATTTATTATGTATATAGGCTATTATATATACGAATAGCTATATATATATACTAGTGATATATATATATATATATATATCTATATATATATTATATATATATATTATATTTATTAGTGTTTATATTATTTATATAGGATATATATATTTATACTGTTATAAATCTATTTATATATATGAATATATTTATATAATATTACTTATGATAAATTATATACTAGGGCAATGTCTGCTATTATAATGTTATTATAAGATGAATAGTTCTCACTGTTCAGTATATAGTAAGTATTAATAGTAGTATAGGTATATATCTATATGTTATATATAGTAAGGGTAGAGAATAGTGTATATTAGTATATATACTGTATATATAATATTACTATATTGTATATATATATATTATTTATATATACTAGGTTATATATATAATATATATAAGATATTATATAGTCATATAGGTGTTAAATAATCTTGCATAATCGAATGTTATTATTAGCATGTTAAATAAAGGAACAAAAATGTGTGAAGGTTATAAAGTAATTAACTTAGTCCTTCTCCGGATTGAACCACAGCATGTTGCGAAATTCATGAGGACAATATGCTTCCGATGCTTTACGACTATGATGCCATTCCCGCCTATACCCAAAAAATAGTTGATTGGCCTTTCTGTGAAGTAACAGTTATTTAAAGCAACAGTCGAGTTCCCTTGCAGTGGCGACATCACCCAAGGTGATGTTATATTATATTTAATATATGTTAATATATTGATTATATATGTTATATGTATTATATGTTAATTTATATAATAATATTATTAATATATATCATATATGTATATATATATAGAGTATATATAATAGTTATATATTATGTATATATTATATTACTATTAGTAGTTATATTATTATCATAGTATATATATATTAGTTAGATATACTGATATTTAGAAGTATATATCTTTTAGTGGAACAGGCAATTAATTTTATAAAATAAACTTGAAAAAATTCTCACAGTCTAAACAGAAGCTTCGTATATATTCGTATATAAATAGAAACTTTAAAAAACGAGGAATTTTTTTTATATATCTGTATATTTTGTTCACAACTGAGTTGAGGACATGCCTTATCAACAAGTGTTTTTCCTCTAATATCAGCATTAACAACATCTTTCAATAAACTATTTCGTTCATTAGCCAGATGATATTACGTGTTTAAGGGAAAGTTTGTATTTATATATTGCAACGCGAGAAAACTCGAAGTCCTTATAATTATACTTGCTTTGTTACGTTCGTTATGTTTATATATATGTATATATATTGTTTTATATATATAGTATATTATATTATATTAATTAGATACTTAGTGATTAATACTATATATTATTAAGTAGTTATATATTATCATATATGATATATTATATCTATTATAGGGATACTATATATTATAGTATACAAAGGATATATTATTATTATATAAGTATTATAGTAAGTATAATATATAATATACTATTATAATACTTATATAACATATATTATATATATATAATATATATTATATTTATATATGATATAATATATATATTAATATATTTATATATATACTACAATTATATGAATCTTTAGTTTATAGTTATAGTCTATATAATAGCTATATTATTTTATATATATATATATATAGTATATATATTAGTATTATATGTAGTATTATATATAATCTTATAATATACTAATATGGTATACTATAAATATTGAGTGATTTAAATATGAGGTATAAAATGTGATAATTTTTCTAGGCAAATAATTAAAAAAAAGTTAACAATATCCTTCGATATAGCGAAAAAAAAGTGCGTCGGCTTGCACAAAAATTGCAACGTAAGGTCAGGAACGCCGCGCACTGTTGAGGTTAGCTAGGCTTATATATATATGTTATGGGTGCTGTAAGTATATAGTATTATATATAATATTACTATAGATATATATTTATATTAGTATCGTAATTTAAATCAATTCCTTAGCTTGAGTATAGTATTATATATAATATTATTAAGGTAATTATTATTTCGTACTTTATATAGTATATATTATTATATAATACTATATTATAATATAGTGTATAGTATATATATATATATAGTAAGCTTATACCATATTCTCATATATATATATAATATGTACATATATAACTATGTATATATAACTTATATATATTAATATATATTAGAGGCGTGTAGCTGAGGATAGTGAGAATTCTTTCTTACTATCCGCGGAAAATGGCGAGGATAGTAAAAATGTTCACTATCGGCGGATTGCGGATGCGGATTAGCGGATTAGCGGATAGTTAACGTTTTTTAGAGTTTTAGCCACAGGTACTTCACACACACACACCATCACAAACACGTCACACCACACAGTTTAGTAATACATGCACTTTTCATTTTATTGTTATTAGATTATAGTTAGTATTATACTAATTAGTTTATTATTATGTATAGATAGTATGACAATATATTGATTGAAGTATATTGATAAACTTGTATGTACCAGGTAGTTATAGGGTATTATTATATAATACAGTAGTATACATATATATTATATAGTAGTTATATATTGTCATTATTATTTATGTATATAGTATTAATTATATAAAGTATATAATGTAGTATGATAATATAGTTACTATATAGTTACTTATACCTAATAATATAATATATGGTATACTAGTAAGCATATATAATAATGTATACCCGTATGTACCAGAGTGTTCAGGATCGCTATGATCCCAACTCTTTTTGCCACCCCATGCCAGACCTTCTTTTTCCCGAAGCCTCCAGTCCATTTGGACAATTAAAGGTTAGTAAGTTATTTAATGCGTTTAAATTACTGTTATATTCCAAACTTAGTGGTCTTCCGAATAACTATAAACGCCGTTCAGCGAGCCTGCTTTTCAGAGGAGAAGTTTGCTTCTACGTTTTCGTCGTAATGTAGATGACTGACCATCTGAAAGGGTACGCGGCTCACTAGCCACACTTGTTAAATGCTTGCTAAGATTTTTTTTTCCTGGCGACTTTCTGATAAGATGTGGAAAAACTTTTACCATTATCTCGCCACAAAACCAGTGGATCTTTATCTGATTTCAAGCTTTTTCTCTGTTGATATTCTTCGATCAAGGATAGTGTCTTTTGACACCTCTCGAACATTGCTGCTAGAATTGTAGCTAATGAAGCCATAAAAAACGTTTCGGTATGGCATTTCGACAATGATAACTCGCTAATTAGATGGTAATTGCTATGTACTGATTTCGTGTTGCATCTTTATTCTTTTTATTTGGCTATAGTGATGTACGCCTTCCCGTCTTAGCAGCATTTTTCATCGCATATGGCATCCCAAATTAATCCCCGTTCACACAGTCTGTGAAATACACGTGGTATTCCAAGTAAGTATTTTGTTGTTTTTTGGGTTATCTAGGTATTAGATAAAGTTCTGCAATTGCACATTGCTGTCAATCGTTTGCAGAGTGTTTGAATATTCTATATCTATCTCCATCATGTACTTGTTTTTGGTGGATAGTCTTGATGAACGTCCGTTACTTTTAGGTAATAGTTATATTATAATGTATAATAAAATATATATATAGTTATGTTTATATATAGTATTATATATAGGATCTATATTATATCATATATATAGTTATGAGACGGTTAGTACATAATATGATATAGGGGTATGATATATATATAGTTATATTATATATTTATTATATGAGTCATCCTATAGAGTCTACGGTTATTGATATGAGTATCATATACACCTACTACTAATAGTTATATATAAGTAGTGATACTAGCTAGGTATCCTAGTATATATGAACTGTATATATTATATATTTATAAGTTGTCACCACCATGCTCGACGGGTGTAGCCCTATTCAAGGAGGGCGAGGTGTTTACACGTCTCAGGTATTAGTCGGCCCATTAGGTTTTACCTACTGCAAGCATATGAGCACAGTCAAGATACCTACACATATAGGTCGAGATGTTAAAGCTCAGCAGGAAACACAGGAAGAGAATTCCATAAAGATCGGAACAGATGGGGTGGCTATGGATGTCAAGATAGGAAGCACCTAGCAATGGGCGCTTGTACTAGCCTGGAGTACCGCATATCCACACAAAAGCTTGCCTATGCGCAAGATGACACAGCACCCCTTGTGTCTTACGCGGTGCGCCGTTAAAGTTGTGGGGTAGTGGAATGAAAGAGGTCAACGCCCTCGAGCATCTGCCGCTGCGGTGCCTATAACATATAGAAAAGTATGTAAGAGCACCGACACAGTCACTCCTGCAGATGAAGTGAGGTTCTAAGTGAAGTGGATAATTACGGTTAACAGGTGTTTAAAGTCTTTTGGCCTTTTGACTCGACCTTTGTAATATATTGGACGTAGTCTGTCCAAAGAGCCCGCGGTGAAGATACCAGAGCCCCCCCAGGAAATAGTATTGAGCAGTACTCCATACAAGGCGGATGATGCCCTTGTATAGCATGGAGTCAACTCGAGAAAGAAAAAAAAAGAAGATCTTCGCAACCTAAACAGAATTACCCAGTTTCTTTTGAGGCCGCCCTAGGCCAACCGTTGTTGATGTCGTAGGATTTCCAAAGACATTTTTCTTTTGTTAATGTGAAGGCCAAGGAATGTTCTATATCTAGTCAACAGGAGAGGACGAGAGAAACCGTCCAGAATAGTGGATAGGAAAGTTGTAATAAGTGTTTTGTGAATGAGAGGATGACGATTTGTAGATGAGTTGAATGCTTTTTAATAGAATATTAAATGTACAACAAGGTTTGGAGCGACCCTCCACCCCGGTAAAACTTAATATATCCATGGATTCTGCTTAGAGAATTAGATATTCGAAAGTAATTAAAGCGAGGACTGGCGATATTTCTTAGAAGTAAAAGAGAGGGAGCAGAATGTGAATATGACGATTAGAAGAACTGAAGCCAGGGTACGATGGGTCTATCCATAGGTCACTCGTATGTGTAGATAGCAGTTAGATGTGAAGGTGAGAAGTTCATTATAAAAAGGAAAGAGGTAATGAATAAGCTTTGCAATAGTTATGTTAGCGCACCGTCATGAGTGTTGGTGAATTCACCACCTAAATTGACAGAAAAAGAAGAAAAGGAATTTTCTACCCTGTCAACAACAGACCAGTAGAATCATTGAAGACGAATTTTGAGAGATAACGCTAAGACAAGTAAGTAAGTGCCAAAGCAGAACGCCGATGGAGAGAACACACATCATAGGCAAGGGGAGCGTTATGGCTGAGGCTGTCAGTGACTCCCGTGTGCCATTACCCGGTCAAATGCTTTGGATGGTTATAGTCAAGCGCCTTATACCGACGCAAGTCTCCCCGTATGAGGTTCCTATAAGGGCTGGGTAAAATAAACCAATTAAATCAGGTAAGCATTAGGGATAAGTATTGATCGCCAGTGTAGTGACCTCTGAGCTGCCGAATAGCTGAGTACCTGGCGATTCGAAAGAAGTAATGGATGGAGTTGCCAGGGATGGTCTATAGCAACATGATGAGTTGGCGCTTTCAAGAGTATTCTTTAGAATATAGAACTACAAGTTGGAGAGCCTAATAGGTGGCGATTAGTGTAGACAGGTCAGAGCGGTCTTCCTTTTTCAGGAAACAGTGTTGAGACATGGGTTGCAATGCTGTCCAATCCCTGAGGAAGCTGTAGTTAGTGCATTTGAGACCATAGTGATATTAATAGTAGGGGCTGTTGAGACGGGCAGGAGGAGAGGAGGTGCGCCAGCCATCGGATAGACACTCCCTCAGAAGCACGCGGGAGGCGCGAGGGAATGCCATCCGGGCCACCGTCGCTGCTTCCTAACCCGTTCATAGAATTTCAGGAGTGGCCCATGCCACCTATCAAATGTAATCACAGCAAGGGGCAGTAGGTACACCCTGAGCAGGGAGAAGGGATGGGAGGGAGCAGGGGAAATGCCAGCAATCTAATCCAGGTTTGAGTTCAAAGGGATAAATAGGTATGCCGAAGAGTAGATTGGCGCGTTTTCAGTTTGTGGAAGAAGTTTAGCAGAAAGGAACCATCAGAGCGGAAGTAAGAGGAGGTAAAGAGCGAGATATTACAGAACGTTGTTGAGATGTTTGTTTCGGCAAGAGCCGAGAAAGAGTTGGTCGTAGATGAGGGAGATACCAGGCAGGTTCATAGCGCTGACCTGTTTCGTTTGATGGAGAATTGCCCGCCGTTGCATCGTCGAATGGTAGTTTATCCCATGCAGATCTGCATTTGCAGGAGACTTGAATGAGAAAGATGCAGCAAATGGAGTGATAGGAGAACGAGAATCTTTCCACTCCCGATAGAGTTGTTACTTTAGCTGAATTGGCGCAGAGAGATGAACGCCCAGTAACATGTTTAAGGCACAAAGGTGAACCATTAAAGTATTTTTGTATAACTTGTGCCACCCCAGTGTGTATGGATTGTACACTAATGGACCACCCAAAAGGTATGCATGAATACGAATCTCTTCAGGAAGCTGTGCCACGACACTTGGATCAGATTTGTCATGCAGTAGAAGATGGCAGAACCAGAGCTTCAGATTTGCGTACTTGTGTCAAATCTATTGAAAGTTCGTCATCACGTTTGCAACAGCAGTATGATAAGGCCCAATCAGAAATTCAAGAAGCATTTACATTTTATACAGCCATGGTGGAAGAACGCAAGTCCGAACTTATGAGAGAATTGGATTCCTTGTATCATGCCAAACAAGTTTCCCTTTCTGTGTTTGCACAAAAGGCTCAAGAATGTATTGATAAACTTTTAGCAACTTGTGGTTTTGTTGAAAAAATGAGGAAATATGCAAATTCAACAGAGCTTTTGATGTTCCGAAAACTTATCGAAAGTAAACTATCAGATTTGATGTCCAAGAACTTTGACTTAGGAATGCAGAATGTAAGTGATTTGGAATTTGTTAGCAATTTTCCGGCAATTCAAGTAGGAGTTCGCAATACATTTGGGTACATCCGCTCATCGTCCGACATTCAAGTGGGCCCTACAAAGCTCCCTCCCATCGCACGTCCTAATTCATCGCATTCCGTAAGCAGTATGAATAGTATCAATAACTGCTTGAATGGGTTATCTAGTTTAAGCTCCATATCAACCAGCTTAAATGGTGGATTAGCCAATGGGCACATTACAAACGGGCATCATACGCCAAATAGCTTAACAACGAGCCTTTCTAATGGATTAAGTTCTTCCCTTCAACATAATATACCTAATAGTGTGCCCAATAGTTTAACAAATGGAATGGCTAATGGTTTGGGTAATGGAATTGGTAGTGGTCTAACCAGTGCTCTTAACAGCTCTTTGAACTCCTCTATTAATAGCAATTTAAATGGCGTTCTTGAGAGACCTTACTCAAATGGTCAGCTCTCAACATTGCTTTCAAAAAGATTTGGCGCCACACAAACTTTAGGCCCCTTTTCCTCTAGTTCAAGCTTAGGGGACTTAAACCTAAATGGTATAAATGGTTATGAAAAGTGGAGCTCTGGAGAAGCCGGGGTGTTTAGCCAAGAAACAGTTAATGGACTGAGTCAACCCGACCCGCTTTTGCACGACCTGTCGACGAAACTCTTATCTTGTTCCATCTTTCCTCCAAGATCGCAAATAAAAAGACAAAAGATGATTTACCATTGCAAGTTTGGAGAGTTCGGCGTTCTGGAGGGACAATTCACTGAACCAAGCGGTGTAATAAAAAGCAAAAGACTTTATTTTCTTATACATAATTTTAAAGTTTTTAATACATTTAATTTACTTTTGATTTGTAAACTAAGATAGATCGGAAAATTATTACAAAAATGGTTTCAATATAACTGTATTTCTAGAAAATAATCTTTATAACTCATTCATTTTAAAATATATTGGGTTGTGATCGGACGTACAGTATTCATCTATACTGAGGCGTGAATTTGGGATTTGATATAATGATTTTTGTTAATGCCCCAGGAATATTAACTTTTAATATATTACAACGGCTTCTTTCTCCTCCGGTATCCTTAGCTCTTATCTTCCGTCCATCCTCCTTTCCATTTATTTGAACCGTGCGACAAAAGAGGCTTTCTTAGAATCACTCGTAAATCTTGCTAGATGTTAAGGGTATGAGGAATAATCTTATGAATGATGAACTCGGTCCCCAGCATGTTCCCTTCCGCGAGTATCACGAGAAAAAACCTCATACCTCAATTATAGGTATAAATGCTGTACTCACCATCACAATTATATATGCTATGCATTAAATAAAATATCTACCTCCCTAACAATCACCATTTCCCGGCGAAGCGACCGGTGAACAACACAAAGACGAGTGCAATATCGAGTGAAGGGTATGAAGTCACAAACCACTTCACTTCAGTCATAAGATAATATTTTTAGAAGCTTTGTCTTCTTGGTTCTGTCAATAAAGAATATTGACAAATGGTCCAAAGGTCCAAAAGACCATCCATGTTAAATATGTTAGTGTAGTGTTTGAAATTTTAGGAAAGAATGAAGTTACTAATTCAAATTTGTTTATGTTAGATACTTTCAAATATCGTAGTCGCAAGTAGGAGAGGAGACCTTCCCCGTTCATATTATCTCTGTTTTTCTTGTTTCTGACAGACGTCGAGGGAACGTGAAGTCTTATAGAGTTATCCATTGGCGGATCGATTGACTGAAATGAGAAATTCCAGCTTTACGAATAGCTTCTCTCTCTCTAACGGTGTATTCCTAACAATGGTAATCTTCCGAATAGACCGTGGTAGATCGTTTTAATCTCGAGCGCTTTCATAAGCTAAGATAAAAAGACAAAAAAAAAAATAAAGAATTGTTAATAATATATATTAATAGATAATATTAATTATTTTATTATAATATGCATTAAAATTTTAAATATAAAATATAAAAAGATAAATATAATAGACCAAAATACGTAAATTTCGTAGCTGTCAAAAAACTGATAAACCCGAGTCCAAACAACGGTGAGAAAAATTCTTCAGTATCACGAACATCATCCAGACTTTATCGAATTTAAAGTATAGAGGTACCTATCCAGATACCAGAACTTTAAAATAACATAGCTATCAAAATGCGATACAAATTTAATTAATTATACTATCAAAAAAATTATAGCCACCTTTATAATTTATAAAAATATTATAAAATTAAATAATCCATTACGGAATAAGAAGTAAAATATAAAGAATAAGACAAAATACAGTCGAGGGTCCCCAGGCGTAACGAACCTGCTCTAAAGGATTCAGCGCCGACGAAGCTTTCGACTATACCAAAAATCAGTTAAGAAAGAAGAAAAACAAAACAAGTTGAGGCAAGATATTGGATAATAGCTTCCGTGACTAAAGCCATGAAAAAGGCCGTCATAGATCTAAGGAAGCAAGTGGAGAATATATCTCATTCTAGACAAGCACTAAACAGATACGGATAGAATAGAAAAGCGTATCAGAGAGCAAATTGTTTCAGTGGGGGTGTGAGGGCTTCGGTCACAAGATGAGGTTATATCCTAGTCTTTTATACTATAAACACTAAATTCGAAAACGTTATATATAAATGGGAAAAATAGTATAGAACGAGTCACCCTACCTATGCAACGATATATATAGCCTATAATGGGGCGATCTTTAAGAGGCCGCAGGCCAAGACATTAAAATACGGTAGGGAATAAACGAGTCGGTAAAAGAAAGTCGATTCAAGTTCGGTAGGTAAATAAAACGAATAAGAGGGTATCCTAACAAGCCGGCGGGTATAAAGTAAGCCTGTTCGTTTGGGAACAGAAATAATAAATAAAAATATCACACAGGACTTTTATAATATTATATACGAATATAGTTTTAATTACATCAGATAAAAGCGCTACGCACATAAGGGAGCGAAGCTAGAAATAACGCACTGCGCCAGCTTTAATAAAATTAAACTCTTCGTAAAATAGACGATACTAATGCGAGTCACGAGGAATTGATTACACATCATAATCGATGTTCTTAATCGTCTATATAAATAAATAGAATTAAACATCAGAGCCTAATATAAACTAAATGGAATAATTTAATCATACTCTATAATAACCATATATTACGGATCCTTTTTCCGAATGAAAATTCTACGAAAAGAAAATAATCAAAATAAGTATACGGAACTAAGAGATATATAGAAACATGATTGAAACGAGATGGTACGAAACTGAGAAGCGACTTATGAGCACATATCAACAGATCACTTATCATAGTTTGTAACATAACATGCATAATTAATAATAAATAAATGATATAAATAAAATATACTAAATCATAAACATATATTAATAATTTTATAACAACCAACAGTTCTTGTCTCTTCTGATATCCTTTTTACCAATAACTAACGATGCCTTGAGAATGAATTTATTATCTCATGATTTTCGTTTTTTAAACCACTAGATGAATGAACTACACTAGACGAGATAGCTATCGTCGAGTATTGCTTTATATAAACTTTTAGACCGGGGGAAATGAGTTTCGAAATTAACCGAAATCAATATAATAATAATATATATATAAATAAAACTAATCATTGATCTTTTTAATATAATTAATTTTTTAAATACTTCGGATATTGTTTATTTCGAGTGATATATATAAGTATTTGGTATTTGATTTTTAATTAAAATAGGATAAAATCTTTTTTATTAAATAAATGTATTTGAATATTATGAAATAAAATATGCAGAGTTAAGAAATCCCCGCCGTATAGAAAACGAAGTTTTAAAATTATTATTTCAAGAAGACGTTAATAAAAAAATGTACGTAAAAATAAAAATTTAATATATATAATTAATAAAAATAATCTTAATTTAATATATTTTTTTTTAATATAAATAAAATTAATTTTTTTTATTATAAAAATTGATTAAACAGTATTTAGATAGTAAATAAAAAATAGGACGTAAAATAATAAATAATAATTAAATTAAATATATTATTAACCTCGTTTATTAAGAATTAAATAATTTTAATAATAATAAAAACTAATCGATGAACTACGATGACAATTATCGAACCTGTGTAAGTATATATATTTTTTTTCCGTTCTCTCGTGTTCATTTATTAATAATTATAATCTTAAATTAAAAATATTACTTACTATCAAGGCCCCTTATATATCAGTCTTAAAGCCGCGACATTTGTTCCTACAAAGGAACTCTATTTCTAATCACTGATTATCATTCGGCTAAAATATAAATTAAATCAATCATATTATCATATGAAAATAGTCATCACTATTTACGATCGGAGGAGTTGTTTCGGAGCGGGAGCGTAAGGTGTTAAATCTGCGTCTCGTATTCCATCGTTCTTATTCAGCCGCTATGAAAAAATTATTTTACATAATCTCGCTTTATTTTGAGAGATCGTTTAAAAATATTAAAACCAGATTCTTCCACTCACCCTCTCTTCATATAATAATCATTCCGATAAAAGAGTTATAATGTGTGTGAAATCGGTCGAAAGTGTTTGAGAGGAAGTCATTCACTGACAATATATAATTACGTGCTCTACAGAGACCTTCTTTCTTCTTCGGCAATAATTATTAAACTCACTGATTAATTGGATTCAACATATGGCGCGGCATCATTCAAGAGCGTCGATTTCTCCCCTTAATAATTTGGAGGAATCCCTCGATATATTCTTCATTATTCACAAATCATGATCGTTTTAACTGACAATTTGTAACTATTTAACCTTCTGCGAAATAACGTAATATTAGCTTCAATTCCTTGGGCGAAGGGTTAAGATTTTATTACCTGTTATCTTCTAATATATGATTTCCTTTACGCCAACTATCACAACAACGGGCATCATGATATCCATTATTCGACTATTTAATCCTTTCGCGTTTCTACGCATCTTGATCCGAGAGCAATCTAAGAGCGCGAATCAATAATTAGTAGATTCTACTTTAAAATTTTTTTTATTGCATATATTTAGTAGGGTGGATATAGGACTGAACATCAGAAATCAAACGGCGTCGGAGGGAAGGGCCCGATTAAATTTTAAAAACATTTATCCCGCGAGTATAGTCACATTTCCTATACGTATATCACTCCGAATACACAATCTTCATACATATATATTTATTATGGCTTGGAATGTCATTCATAGTTAGCTGAATGTTTCTTCCATCGTAAATTATTTCATAACAAAAACGTTTATAACATCTTCGTAGAAAACAGATTAAATGTGAAAAATACTCCGAGATTCGCTCCAACAATTAATGGTTTATATTACGTACTACCAAAATATAAAAGTTATCTTATCCGCAAAAAAATATTTAATACTTCCCGATACATAGTATGTAATTTTTACCAAATTTTAAAAAATATTTATTGATAAAAAATTTGATATTTTTAATGATATAAACGATTATTAGATGAACTGAAAACAGTACAAAAGCATCTGGAAAAGTGAATAAATGGATTAAAGCCCAGTAGCCCCGAAACCTATTCCATAAATTAATCGTGAAATATTTTCCATCCATAAAACTGCACATACTGAAGAATCACGTTCGTTGGAAAAATACCAACAACACGAACTTCGAACCAACAACAAGAAGAAAATGAAAATACAGCCTGAACACGCCCGAGAATAAACGAACACAGTGACTGATAAAATTGTAGGAGAAGCGAAAGCATTGAAGACATTTCGAGTGAAAAAAAAAATAACGAAGAAGTTGCGTGAATGAGTCTATTAACCACCCTCCTACAAATATTACTGGCCCCAAAGATCGAATGGCAGTGAATAAAGAAGTCTTTTAGCGAATAAATACTGACAATAGGCGTTTAACATAACATAATATGCAAAAAAAAATGAAAGGAACTTTAAAATTTAAAAATGAACATTTTCTCTTTTAGTAGAAGGGTATGGTTCTCTTTTTTTATACACTTCACAACAAATAACATTTTGGAATTTAGCGAGCAATGTGAAATATATTGAGAGAGAAAAGAAAGAAGAATTCGAAATATTTTGTCGTTCTATATTTTTGGAATAAATATGATATAATAAGATACTTCTTTCATTATCCTTTATTTTTATTCAGTGAGCTTGAGACGTCACCTTTTGTCTTCCATATAAAAACACACCATAAAAAAAAGATAAATAGCGAAAGTTGAAAGTTAAAATATTTGATATTGTGGAATTAAAGTTTTAAAATAGTTTTCTGAGAGACAAAAATATGATATGAATTATTAAATATTTATAAAATTTTTGCCAAAGAAAAGAGTCAAAAGAAAGCTATAATTATTATTTTAATGATAATACATAATATTTTATTTTTATTAATCGATCCATAAAGTATTATGCTGCCTTCTAAAAAACCAAGCAAACATTTTATTACATATACGTTTAAAAAAGGAAGTCGTTGCTACTTAACTAACATAGTGACTGACAGTTTCATATTTTTTTCAGAGATTAAATAAGCTAATTTTAAAAGAATAAGCAGCCAATTGTGCCCTATATTTATATATTATATTTTATGGGGAAAATTATTATATTATTATATGATGTATAGTAGTAGTTATTGAAGAACTTTAATTATATAAGCTAGTAAAAATAATATATAATTATTATATTAACAAAGCATAAAATAAATATAAAAATAATCCTATTTATTATAATGTATTCTATAATATCCTACCCCTCACCCATAAGAATTACACCTCAACCACGGCATCAATATGATAGACAGATAGCAAATAGACCCTAGATAGATAAAAGAAACCCGTGGCTGCAGTTTGAATTTATTTGTAGCCCCGGTATCATAGAAAAGCATTCGTTTCTTACATATTATTCTTTGCTTATTAGAAGATTTCCTGGAGAGCCCGGGAGCCCCCGTCTTAATGATCATTTATTTTTCTGTAGAGTCAGGTGAGTTTTGTCTATTTAACACCGCTTTTATGGGCGTGTGCCTGTGGGTGTCGCACGTTCAGGAAAGACCCGAGTCCTGTTGCGGGCTAACCCATCGTCCCATCATCCCACCCCCCCCACCCCCCAAATTTTCCAGCCCATTAAATCCCATCCCATTTACCCCCCCCTGCTTAATATCGCCCCCATTCACCTAAAATTTCTTATTCAAATTGGGGAGGCCACATTTTTATTTCCGAACAGAAAAAACCCCCCGCGCAATAGATAGATGTTTCTAGAACCGTCACTATTGCGTTTTGTGTCTCGACTCTCTTTAAACCTATTTGATAAGAATATACAACTCTGGGTTATAGACATCCAATGTTATGCTCAATTTTCTGGACCTCTTCGAGAGCACACATACATATACTTGCTCCCTCTTTCATCTTTTTGTTGTTAAATAGTTTTGAAATTTAATTCTTACAATCCAGCTTTTCTCGCAGAAAGACGACTTACAAAAGTGAAGTGCTGAAATGAAAAAACAATCAAAACTTAATATCAACGGTATAAAAATTTAAACAAAATAAACAGGAGATATTAACAACAAATCGTATAAACTTTAAAAATCAATTTTATTTTAAAAATTTGGATGTTACAAATTATACTTACTCCTTCTCATTTGATCCTGTCATTATTAGCCTTTATTATTTTTTTAAATTTTTTTTCTTTGCTCCATTAATTAATTTTAAAAACGTATTTAAAAGAATCCCAGGCGCTTTTTTCGATTAGTAAAAGCGGTTAAAAGGTACCGAGCCCCGCTAACCAATGATTGTTCCGCCCTCCACCTCACGACAGCTATTGTCACTAATAAAGTACGTATCTCGCGTATATTTGCAGGTATCTCAAGATAATATTATAAAAATAGGGACAACGGGAATGGGGCAGGGATACAAAAATAAGGCAATAGGGCTAAGCCCGACGCTAGATACGATAAAACACATCTCCTCCCTATTGGTCCGCTCTGCAGAAGGGATGAGAGGCCACAAAAATCATGAGATGTATAAAGAAATCCAAAGCATGGTCGACACATAAAAACTTCATAGCAGCTCACTAATCCTTTAAGCAGATAATGAGAAAGATGGTCCGCTTCTCACTCTATTATGTAAATCAAATAGTTTTGTCGCTTTATGTCACCGCTGAAAAAAATCACCTAAGGTCGGTATCATTATTCCATTTAAAGAAAGTTACTTTCTGTAACGAACCCTCAATTCTTCAAGAGCTATAAAAAAAAGCGGGAATATTACGATTGAGTCGAGTAGTTCACCGCAAAACCTATCATTTCTGGTCGAGATAACGCACACGAAAGTTTAATATTCACTTTATTATTTCAACGAGTTTTATAATAGTCCTATATATGGTTTAGATTGGGTTGGCTCACTTCGCACCCGAGAAATTAGTCAATTTCTTATCGACGTTCCTAGCAAACCCCAAAATATCGTAGAAGCAAGTATTTTAAATTTTTCTAAATTGCCTCGAATCTGCCTGCCGACCCTCGCATTTATTATAATGAAGGCTGTTGGGGGGCACGGAATCGGAGTGGTCAATCATCAGCACATAGCGCCGCCGTCCTTCCGCGTGACTCACTAACTAATCGACTATCGTTCGCTATTGAATTTAAGATTTTTTAGTACGAGAGCAACTACAAGAGTTATTCTGGTTATCCCACAATAATAGAGTTGCTCAAGAAACTATTGGAAGCGCAGCGGAGTTAGAACCGATAAGTTTCATCTCTCCCTCTTTTTCTCTTTTGAAAGATATCGTCATTCACTTGGAATAAAGTTTGTTTCTCAACGAATCTTTAATCGTAACTCGAAAAAGAAATCTGAAAAAAGTAAAATCGTATTTTTTTCATTTTTCGCAGGGGGTTGTTTTGTTCAATATTGTTTTATTTTTCGAACAAACAAATAAGTAATTATCAGTAGAACGCACCACGAAAAAAAAATGAAATTCAACTTCATTATAGAATTATTGGAAGAAAATCAATCAAAATTAGGAACCGGTGAAAAGTTATTGGAAATTGAAAAAAGAAATGCTATAAAAGGATAAATTAATGAAGAAAAAGCCCAAGTCCATTTAATAACAATAAAAACCATGACGTAAGGAAACACGTTTATAAAATTTATTGCATTGCTTTAATAAAAATTCTATGCCACAAAATTAAGAGAAAATGTTGCATATGAATCGGAAATTTCTTATCTAAAACAATTCAAGAAAGAATTTAGGGAAGTGAAAAAGGCTGTCTTTAAAGCCCCGGTTCAGGAAATTTACGATTAAGAAAAGATTGGGAAAGAAGAACTTATTCGGAGTTACTCACTTTTGATATCAAGTTGTTTATTCATCACTCACGCTTTCACACTCACGCTAACAAACTTATTCTGACCAAGCAAGAACAGTATTCAGTCTCAGATTGATTCTTTCCTTTTTTTCTAGTACATGTTTCAGTAAACTCCAGTAATAAAAAATTTCATAGTTATCGTTACTCTCCTCCCAAAATAATAATAATAATAATAATAATAATAATAATAATAATAATAATGAAATATATCAATTAATTAACTTATCGAGAATACCAAGGATAAATTCAATTATATTAATAATAATAATACGATAAAATAAAATAAAAATACAATTCTTCTTTCATCTTAAAGAATAGAAAATATGTTTGTACAAATGTTTGTACAAATGCCGAAATCCAAGTTGGAGGATATTAAAAAGTAATCAAGTTATATTTGATCTGAATTTATGACTCCACTTCTGAGGCAGTGGAATTATAATATCCCATAGATCATCGAGCTAGTCATTATTTATCGTAACGCACGACTTTTATTAGTGGAATTGTAATATTCCAATCACATGTATCGCACGACTTTTTTAGTTGTATTTTATTTTCATTATAAGTGTTTACTTGTAATGTGTGCTCGACAGCAAGAAGCAACCAATGGTGGTTTCACAGAAAGATCGCTTGGGTACCTGGTTTGAAAGAATGTCAATAGAATACGAGTTAGAATGGAATAGTACTAGTGAATTAGGATGTGGGGGTCAAGGCGTAAGAGCTTAATGGTTTTTTGGTTTTCAAGTTATTTTGCTTTATCATTTCTATGCCAAAAAGTTTAGACTAATGAATTTTGTATTAATAAATAATGATATTGAATTCGTCAAAAGAAAAGACACGAGCACCCGACCCTTATCATGAAGTAAGAAAGTCGTTTTTTCCTCCAATCAAGGGCAGTAACAGATATTCAATCAAAAGAGCTGCATGTGTACTAAAAAGCATAAGCACTTCCACTTGCGACAATTCCAACAATGAATCATAGGCCAAGAACTGCCTGGAAATTTAAGTTTTTTCTAGTTTCTGAAGTAGCTCATCTTTGTCCAAGATTTCTGTC
>JABUQX010058900.1:2500-5000 GCA_015478945.1 Trachelipus rathkii | reverse complement strand
TATAAGTAGTAATAGTAGAATAATGTTGCTGATGAAATTGAATTAAAAACATTACGAAAAGTTCTTGATCAACACAACGTGAACGCATAATAAATCCCATAAATTGCGTGCTATTACGCAAATTTTAACACGAAATGAAAAAACTCAAAATAAAAACATGAAAAGTTTCCATTTAAAATAACTAAAAACTATTTTGGATTTTCCTTAAAGATGTATTTATTTAAAGGTTAATTAAGGTTTAAGTGCCGCGAAGCAGGCCATTAATTACTGATGAGCTTAGTTAGGTCAATATTGATGCATCTGTTTTAGTTGACTTGGTGAATTCAAGGCTTTCAGATTTCTCTCTTCTAAAGCTGTCCATACGTACATGGAATGACAGATGATGCTGTTGTAGATAAGACAGTTATGGGATCTGCTCTTTGGTCCTCGGAAAAGCATAAAATAGGAACTGGAGGTGGGATAGCTGGATGAAGGTTTGCAGGTATGGAAGGCAGTGAAGGACAAGGTGAATGTCTAGGAGAAGGCGTGGCAGAAGCCGTTGTTGTCCCAATGACAGACTGGGAATAAGATGTAGATGGGCCCGTTGTATATTTATGGGACACCCTTTTAGATGTCGATATGTCTACTTCTGAATCAACGATGAGCGAATTAGGATTAGTTCCGAATGCCGTTTTGCACCTCAAATGTAAAGGGGTTCATCCTCCTCCTCCTTTGACCTCAGATCAGCTGCAGAATGTCGTATCATCGTCAGGAGGATCAACATACATTCCTCTTTCCTCTTACCTTCCCTCGTCATCCCTTTACGACCGGGACAAATTTGAAGCTAGTAAAGACTCCCAGGACAGTGGCATTGGGGCTTTGGGTCCTCTTACCAAGTCTCTGGATGTTGATTACGACGTTTCATCCTCCTTTCTTAGTTCCATAATTTCTGTTACGTCAGTAGACATATCGACATCTAAAAGGGTGTCCCATAAATATACAACGGGCCCATCTACATCTTATTCCCAGTCTGTCATTGGGACAACAACGGCTTCTGCCACGCCTTCTCCTAGACATTCACCTTGTCCTTCACTGCCTTCCATACCTGCAAACCTTCATCCAGCTATCCCACCTCCAGTTCCTATTTTATGCTTTTCCGAGGACCAAAGAGCAGATCCCATAACTGTCTTATCTACAACAGCATCATCTGTCATTCCATGTACGTATGGACAGCTTTAGAAGAGAGAAATCTGAAAGCCTTGAATTCACCAAGTCAACTAAAACAGATGCATCAATATTGACCTAACTAACTGAATGATTTATTATACCTTTAAAGGCGTTGTATTAATTTGACCTATTAAAATTTGTGTCCGATATAAAAAAGGAATAAAAAATATTTTTTTGGGTTATTTTTTAATATTGGCAATTTTTATTTTGTTTTTGTATTTTGATTTTTAATTCGTGTTAGAAATTTCGATAATCGCGATTTATGGAAATTTGAGTTATTTCACTTATGTGATCAAGGAACTTATTCCAATTTATCATGGTTCAGTGTCATATTATTTATTTATTATTATTATTATTATTACTTATTATTATTATTATTATATTATTATTATTATTATTATTATTATTATTATTATTATTATTATATGGTTTGCATGCTGATAAATATCTAAAGGTAGTTAAAGAATTTCTACTCCAAGCTAACAGGCTAAAGTGAATATATATAATATATATATAGTAATATATATAGTAATTATATTATATTTTATTTATAATTATAATATATAATATAATATATATATATATATAATATATATATATCTATATATTATATAAATAGTATATACTATTAATATTAGTTAAAGTAGATATTGGTTAGACAGCTTAAAGTAGAATGGGTTGTGATATAATATATAACGGATAGTTTGGTATATGATTATATATATATATATATCTATATATATATATATATATATAATATATATTATATATTATATATATGGATATATATATTATATATATATATATATATATATATATATATATATATATATATATATATTTTGATTATAAATATAATATATATATATATAATATATATATTGAGTTGGCACAATAAATCAATGTATGTATTTAAAAATTAAATTCTAATTTCATAGCCAAAGTATAATTGAATTTGAAATTATTAATACATTTTATAAGGAAATGAAAAAAACATCAAATGACTAAATGTTTTTAAATACATGTAAAATAGAATCGTGTTTACCCTGAAAGAAACATCTGAATGAAAACGTCCTTAGCAAATTAACCAAATATTAACCAAAGCCTCAATTATTTGGTTCTTTTTATACATCTTTCCGTTTGAGAGTTCTTCCTTACCTTCTTCAGAGCGTGATTTGCACCTGCGTGAGAGGATAACATTTCTACGTGAGTTTCGTAAATTCTTTCGATTGAGTTAAGGTCTTGTTTAAATAATAGCCATCGAACATGAAAGGCTGATGATGGCTCTAACGAA
>JABUQX010058899.1:5000-15000 GCA_015478945.1 Trachelipus rathkii | reverse complement strand
CTAATGATTTACGAGATATACTTATGAACGCGTATTATTGTACATGAATTTGAAATGTAAATTAACTTTAGCTTAATTTCGAAAATGTCTGCCAAGTTAAGTTTTCCAATTTAAAAGTATTAAAGAACATGTTTTTCTTTCAAAAGGTCAGCGGAAAATAGCTAAAAAAAGCTAAAAAAAAAATAGCAAAAAATAAAAAAATAAAAAAAAAACTGAAAACAATTTTCAAAGATTAAAGGTCATACAAATAGAAATTTTTCAGATATTCAATATTTTTCTGCTCCTGTTATTTATTTATTTTTTTTTATTTGCTTTTATTTCTTGAAAATTATTTCAATATATAGCTGTATATTAATTACATTTTACTTGGAATAATAAACGATGTTTGTGGAACCTTCTCTGTGCTTCCAATGAACAATAATAAAATTAAAATATCAAACATTACTTGTGTCAAACTTAGAAGGAATAGGCAGAGTGTGTGAGTATTGTTCAGAGTAAAGAGCGAGAGACAAGATCAAATGGAACATGACAATTTGCACCATCGCTAGTTTAGATTTCTGATGCTCATTAGAAGTTATGTTAAATGAAATATATTATTAGGTCTCGGTACCAAAGGCGAGGCTAAAAATTAATAATGAAAAGAGTTACTTAGATTCAAGCTTGGTTATATACCTAACTTTTGGGATGAGTCAAGCGAAGCAAACAAATTCTACTACTTTAAAATCAACTACTCTGATAGAGAGAAGTCTCAAATAAAATGTTTAAGAAACAATGATAATATGTCTGCTTCTCAAAGGAAAAAGAATTAATGACTTTAATGGCTGCTTAACACATTCTCCTTTCCAAAGCTGAATAAAACTTAAACAAAAAGACATAATTAGACTCAGAAACTCAGTTGAACAAATAGTCAATAAATTTAAATGTGTAGTAAAATTCTTTAATTGTTTTAACAATTTTAGTTTTGTTTCAAACTATATATATATATATATATATATATATATATATATATATATATATATATATATATAGATAATCTTAACATACTCTTATGTATATACATATACTAACGATATATATATATAAATTACAGTTTAAAAGACCGCTCACGGAATTAATTAATTAATTACTTAATGTATTAAATTAACTCTGAGAGTAAAGATAAGCTAATCTTAAAGGAGAGAGTAACTCACATTATATATTCTATACCCTCCCCCTACCCTCTCTCTCTCTCTCTCTCTCTCTCTCTCTCTCTCTCTCTCTCTCTCTCTCTCTCTCTCTCTCTCTCTCTCTCTCTCTCTCTCTCTCTCTCTAATGCATATATACATATATATATATATATATATATATATATATATATATCGCATATATATATACCTATATATATATATATATATATATATATATATGCTGCTCTTTCTTTCTTCTCTGCTATACTACTATATATATACAATTCATCGTCTGTCGATAAATTTCCCTTGCTTAACTTTGAAGATAAATTAAAAAGATTAAAATTTAATTTTGTTCTGCGAAAATAAATAAATAAATCAAAAATTGGAAAAAGATAAAAGAAAAATATAATTTCAATGATTTTCGTATGTAGTGTTTACAAAAATTAATTACGATTGCAGTAGGTGACACTGTGATATATTTTTAATTTACTTCCATGCGGGATTAAGAGATTAGCAAAGCTTTATATGCTCTTCCAAATCCCATATATATATATATATATATATATATATATATATAATATATATATATATATATAATAATATATATGTATATATATATATATAACTATATATATATATATATATATATATATATATATATATATACTGTATTTATGTAACAATATATTTATGTATTTAATAATAATAATAATAATATATATATATATATATATCTATAATAACTCTACCAATAATAATAATATATATATTTATAAATATTTCTTCCTATATTTCTTTATTTATATATATATGTATATATATATACCCTATATATATCATACATATATATATATATATAAATATATGTATATATATATATATATATATATATATATATATATATATATATATATATATATATATATATATATATATATATATATATATATATATATATATATATATACCTAATATATTTAATTTCATTTTCATTCTCACCATATAAACCTCAATCCGGAGATCGGAAGCATATATATACAATATATTAATAACATATATATATATATATATATATATATATACTATATATATATTCTTATATATATATATATATATATATATATATATATAACTATATACTATATATATATATATAAATATATATTCTATGGTGTGAAATGCCAAAGGCCCACATAAAATGTATCAGAGTTGGTGAGTTAAAATCAAAAGTCAAGGGCAGACATGAACCGACACATGCAGGGCGATTAAAAGTGAATTCAAGGTGAATAGAGATGGATAGATATATAGATAGATAGTTAGATAGTTAGATAGATAGATAGATAGATAGATAGATAGATAGATAGATAGATAGATAGATAGATAGATAGATAGATAGATAGATAGATAGATCGAGTAATTAACATCATAATGCACAGTTATATCAATTTGCAGTGTCAGAAACTTAGCTATGCGAAAATAACTTCTAGAAATCATGAGGAATTCGATTTTACATAATTGACATGATCATGAAACCAGATTCTCATCTATTACAACTCCAAGATATTTTAGAAGAGCGAACTTTTCGATACATTCTCCATTCACCTTCAGATCTAATATTCAATCTAGCAAAGGTGTTAAAAGTATAGATTTTGTTTTTGCAACATTTCTGAACGGTAAGGCCTCAGTCTTTGCCTAAGGCCTTAGTTATTCTCAGACATTCCCTTAAGGGAAGGTTAACCCCTCTCCCTGAAATAAAGCTTCAAAAACAACAATAACTACCAAAATATCGAAATAATACGTCATCAACATGACGATGTCATTCTTTGGCTCTCATTGGCCCTCAGTAACGTCGTAGAAATACTGCTCTCTGATTGGTAACCCTCCTGTTTCTATAAAATAAAAGCTCCCAAGCTCCTGTTTCGACTAGCAATCAAAAATAAACTATTTTTCCTTCATCCAGTATAAATATTAATAAGTCTAGTGTATAAATTAATGTCGACAAGGAAATGAGGTCTATAGTTTCCTTATAATGCTAATGTCGCGATATGTAACTACCAGTGTTGCTTGAAACTCTAATTTAATGTTTTATATATAATATTTAATGTTTTAAGTAATTTTATTTTTCATTTATTTATTTATTTATTTATTTATTTATTATTATTATTATTATTTATTATTATTATTATTACTATTATTATTTTTTATAAAGGGAGCTTATTATTATTATTATTCATTATTAATTATTTTTATCAAATATAATAATTAATCTTCACATCTTTTATTATATTTTATTTATTTTATTATATATTATTTTACTATTTTCTTTTATATTATTATTTTTCTTAACATATTTTATTATTATTATTATTATTTATTATTATGATTATTATTATTATGATTATTATATATTATTATTATATTATTATTATTATTCATTATTTTATATTTATTATTATTTATTATTATATTATTATTTTATAATATTATTCATTATTATTATTATTATTATTATTATTTTATTTTTATTTTTATTTTATTATTTTTTATTATTATTATTTAATTATTATATTTATTAATATATATTTTATTATTATTATTTATTATTATTATTTTTATTTATTATTATTACTTAGTATTATTATTATTATCGTAAGTATCGGATCTTTCAAAGCTGATATGTGAAAGGCTTGACCTCATATTTGTAATATTAGAAACGTCTCTAAATCATTGAAGAGTTATATCATTCTTGGATTTTAAAGTGGTAGAAGGAGCAGCTCTGTCTTTTTAAGGTAAAGTGTTTTTTTATCATTTGAAAAGCTGTACACATATCATGATCGAATTAACGATAACATCTATAGAAGATATTGTGAAATGGGGAAATCAAAATCCCTTTCTTGGATTTTAAAGTGGTAGAAGGTGCAGTTCTGTCTTTTAAAAGTATTTTTTTTCATGTTTGAAAAGTTGTACAGCTATCATGACATCGAGTTAACAGATACACATCTATAGAAGAGATTGTTCAATGGGAATTCAAGTTCCCTTAAAGCAATGTCTCATTCGTATATAAAGGACAGTTTGATGACATCAAATATTTTATATGCTGTTATTTCCTAGGCTTTTCTGATGGTGTAAGGGTTTTTATGAACTCTGACAAATTTCTTTCTATATGTCAACACGTTGAAGCTTGGGTAAGAGGAAAATTTAAGTTCTTTAATATATTAAAACATTGGAGAACAGTCATATCCTGGGTGGAGGAGAACATTTGTAAGCGACTTTACGTACTAAGAATCCTATATAGATATTTGGATATTAGAATATGGCAGAGGTGTAAAGATACAAGAATTTTTGCATCTACTCCTTGTGGATTATATATTATTGATGTGACTCAGATTAAATATGTTCCAAGTTCGTAAGTTAGTATTGCGAAAAATGAAGAACGCACGTATGATTTATGATTATATTAGTTACTCATAATATTAATTCAAGGTATCTACATTTAAAAATGTATAGGGAAAGAAACCCTTGGATTCGTATTGTTTGAAACATCAAATTTAATCTGTTAAAAGATACCTTTCTATCAGTAAACTGTATCTTTAAGAATTCTGAAAAAAAACTTAATTTTGGGGGGAAAGGAGTGGAATTTTTTTTTCAAAAATTCTCATAATTCTTATAAAATCTTTCATTTTAAAAACATTTTAACGCTTTTTCCGCTAAAATGCTCATGTAGTGTCGTAATAAAATTCGTTTAGACACCTTTTTTAAAAATTTATTTTTTTCGTAATAAAATTCGTTTAGACACCTTTTTCCATAATTCTAATTTATTTTATTCTCTAACCATTTAACTAAGGAAAGCAATATTATTAAGATATATACTATAAATAATAATATATATTAATATATAATTATATATATATAAATATATATATAATATATATATATTTATATATATATATATTATATAATAATATATATATACTTATATACTATAGTAGAGATATAGGGTGGAACTCCGCTAAATGCCGCCAACCGGAGTTGCAACCGGGAAGTTGGACATGCTTAGAAGCAATTTCTGCAACAATCGGCTCTGCCGGCACGGACGTCAGGCGCTGGATTTTTCTAAGGTCCGGTGGACCGCTTGAAGCTCTGGAGACCGTATTCAGAGGTGTCTGAGCCTAAACCTCGTGAAGTTTTTACCCAAAGGAGGGGCGGAGCACCTCACAAGGGTTTTTTTTTGAATTTTAGCTGAGAGTTTTTAAATATCGATAGTCATTTTTTGAAATGGTTCAATCAGATTTATGAGTGTTTTTTACCTATATCATGTATTAGATCGTTCTCTACGTGCATGGTGGCATTGACTGCAAAATATTAATCGAAGAAGATCGATATTATTATTAACATTTGTATCGATATATCGCCACGTAGTGAGAGAAGTTATTAGCAGGCACTGGAATCTGGAAATCTTGGTCCTGGAGGATTTCCGGACCTAGACTGGGAAAGTGACTTCAGGACCTGGAAAACTGGAAGGACTTCTGGAACTGGGAACTGAAAAAAAATTTAAAATTAATTAAATTAAAGAAAGAAAATTTTAAATAAATTAAATAAATAATTAAATATATTTTAAATAAATTAGTTTTGCGCGAAGAGTTCTCTATTTTCCGTTGTCTGTTTGTGCGCAGATCGTCGTCTGGAATGAGGTTCCGGTGAGTCAACGACTGTCTCCGAAGGGGTTGTGCGTTCTTCCAGTAGAAATTTTCAGTTACAAGGATTAAAACGGAAGGTAAGAGGAGGAGGAGAAGGAGGCCCTTAGACGCATCCTGTTACATCGGACTGGGAGCTTTGGTTAGGATCCCCCGGAGGGCGGTGCCCATCTGAAATAAAGAAGTTTACTGGCAGAGGTGCATAGAGAAGATGGAGGAAGGAGGAGACGGAGAAGGAAGAAGGAAGACGGAGGAAGAAGGAAGGATGAAGGAAGAAAGGTGTTTGGAACCCCCGGAGGAGGGTCCCCAACTGAATAAAGAGTTAATGCACGGAAGTGCATAGAGGCAAAGAAGGGCGAAGGAGGAAGGCATCGAGGAAAGACAGGAGACAGAGAGAGAGAGTTGGTACAGGCCCGGTCGCTTGAAGCCCGCTCCAGGTGTAGTTAGTAAACATTCGTTTGCCTACCAGACTGAATTTCTATTTTCAAAATCTCGTTTTTTTTATAACGAGCAACTAATATTTGTTCTGCTATTTCATTTTATAAGTTTTATAGTTTCATTCTTTATGTTTTTAATTTTGATTTTCTTATAAACTTTTAATCATTCTTTTTTAGTTTATAGGATTTTTACTTTTTAAAAAATTTAAATGCTTTAAAAAAGTTTTTGTGAATTAAAAATTATGCTTTGTTACATACATAAGCAGTAATCAGTAAATCAGTCAATCAAACTGCCCTGCATTACCATGATTTACTTGATCTATTGATCGATGATCTATTGATCATTGAATCTTTGATCTTTGAATCAGATCATATTTTTCATATAAAATTGTTATGATTTTGGATACTCTAAGCGCAAGTTCAGTAAACTCAAGTTAAATCAACTGCCTCCTGACCACTTTCCATGAATCATATTGCTCCTAATTGATTCTATTGATCTATTTTGTTCAATTCTATTTTTATTAAATTCTTATGTTTTGCATACTCTAAAGCGGTAAATCATTTAAAATCAAGTTAATCAAAAACTACCATCAAGCACACCCCCTTTCCATGATCTTTGATCTATTGAAATCTATTGTCTATTGATTCAGTCATATTTTTTTATTAATTGTTATGTTTTACATACCCTAAAGCAGTAAATAGTAAATCAGAGTTATCAACTACCCTCAGCCACAACTCCATACCTTTTCCGATGATCTATTTGAACTAATATGATTATTAGATCTATGATCATGTTCATAATTTCAATCGTATAACAATAACAGAAACTTTTGTTTATTTTTGTCTTGTTTTCTTTAAACATTTTGTATTCATAACTAAAATTTTTCTATTTTATGTTATAACTTAATTTTTTTTTTGCATTTTTAAATACCTTAACAGCTTAAATCAGTAATCAGAGCAACGTAAAGCAGCTAATAAGTAAGCAGCAGTAATCGCAAATCAGAATAATCAGTAACAATCAGGTAAGCAGTAATCGTACTCGTAATCAAACGCCCTCTTTCTTCCATGATCTATTGATCTATTGATCTATTGATCTATTGATCAAGTCATATTTTGTATAAATATCTCAAAACTTTCTATTATATTTTTTGTTTTGTTTTCTTTACATTTTCTTTTTTACTAAAAATTTATTCTTTTTGTTCTATAACTATAAATTTTGCATTTTTTAAGACAAAACGTAAGCGTATCAGTAATCAAACCCCCTATCCTCTACCATCCGATGATCTAGTTGATCTATTGAATCTAATTGATCTATTGATCTATTTGATCTATTAATCATTCTGTATTTATTGTAAATACATAAATAAAATTGTTGCTGTGAAGTTGCTGTTGTTGAATGTCGCGTTTGTTATTGCATTTCGTTGCAGTAGATTTGATGTGGCGTTGTTGTTGTCTAATTGTTGCATTGTGTGAATGTTTGGGGTGGGTTTCTTGTGTGGTTGTTTGTGTTGTTGTTGTTGTTGTTTTTTTGTGTGTTGTTAGTTGTGTTTGTTGGTGTTGTATGTTGTTGTGTTTGTTGTTGTTGTTGTGTGTTGTTTGTCGTGTTTGATGTTCAATATATCAAACGTCAAGTTAAATGATATCAAACACTTTTTAACACATATTCAAAATATTAATGTTAATTTTAATTAACTTGTAATATTGAACTAACCAAAATATATCTCTCTAGCCAACTGACTTACAGCATTCAGTTACAGAAATAAATTGAAGTTTCAAGACTTACCAGAGAGAAGTCCGCATAGCATTCGAATCTTTAAATACCCCTCACAAATATTTTATTATATTTTATTATTATTAATCTTATTATTATATTATTATATTTTATATAATTATTTTATTATTATTTTATTTTATTATGATCTGATCTCATTAATTTTAGCAATTTATTTATTTTGTTATTTTATTTATTATTGTTAATCTATACTTTTATTATTATTATTTATTTTTTTTATTATTTTATTATTATTATTTATTTCTTTTAATTTCTTTATTATTATTTCCACATCGATTCACACCTTATACGCGTGCGTCCTATTGCCTCCAGGTGCCAAAATAGACTTTGGTAGGTAAAATTGCTTCTCTTACCAGGCACTAAATAGCTAATCTTGTTACGCCAAGAGGTAACAATCAGAGAACTGTATTTGCTTTGCCATGCCAATGACATTCGAGGAATGACTCTTATCTTAATCTTTGCCACTAAGAGGGGTTAATGACAGATTTATTTAGCTTTGTTCCAATATCTTTTGACACAGGGTTAATAGATTTATTACTTTGTTCCCCATATCTTTTGACACATGAGAAGAAGTACCCGAATTTATTACTTGTTCCCAATGTCTTTTGACACATAGAGGCTAGGGCTAAATGATTTATTACCTTTGTTACCCATTTGTACCTTACTTAACTATGTTTTTTATCTTAAACCAGTAGTTTTATTTTATTATTTTTATTTATTATATTATTTATTATTCTATTCATATTTTATTATTATTATTATTATTTATTATTATTATTATAATTAAATTATTATTTAATAATTATTAATTTATTACTATTATTTTAACTTGTTTAATTATGATTTTTATGTTTTTATCCTATTTCTTGGAAAATTTTAGTGTTTTATGATTACTTATTACCTTTATTTCAATTGCTAAATATTTTACCATCAGTTGTCTTCTGTAATATAAATGTATATGAATAATTGTTTTACATACAAATACACACACACAACACACACAAACACACACACACAATAAATTAATAAAATATGATTACATACATTGCCGCCCCCCCCCCCCCCCCGCCCCAAAACGTTGGCACTTATCGTACTAACCTTAATGATCACTATGTGCTTATTTCTATTGAGTCAAGAGATGGGTTAATTTTTAATGTCGATTGTAAGAATTTACACTTTGTCCATGTTAAATGTAAACATTTTCAATTTGTTATGATTTAATTTCTTTTAGTTTTCTTATATTTTTACATTTAATATTTTGTTAAAAGTTTTGTTTATTTACTTTAATTTATTTAGTTTTATTGATTGTTATTTTTTATTTATTCAAAATAATCTCTATGATTTTTTAAAACTTTATTTATTATTTCAAATTGGAGAAAACATTTTGTTTAATAAATTTATTTCATTCATGTGTATGAGCATAGATTGAGATGGAAATAACTATAAGAATAGTAGCCGTAATCAAGGTACAATCAAATGCTTCAGCCACTTCCTACATTCCCTGATCTATTTGAGTCTAATGATCTATTGATTATTGGATTAATGTCATTTTATGCTATACTAACACAAAATTTTATTTTTTTTGTTTTTGTTTTCTTTATTTTTTGTTTGTACGAATTGATCTTGGATTTTTAAGTCTCATACTAACAAAATAGTAGAAATTGACATTACTTAAGCCAGTTAAGGGGGCCAGTAAAAATCAGTAAAGTCAAATGCCTTCAGCACCTTTTCTCCTTCAATGATCTATTGATCTATTGACTATTGATCTATTGAAGTCTATTGATCTATTGATTCAAGTCATATTTTGTATTAACAAAACAAAACTTTTATTTCTTTTTGTTATTGTTTCTTGTAAACATTTTATCGTTTTACTAAATTATTTCATTTTATGTTGTATAACTTAAAAAC
>JABUQX010058898.1:12500-37712 GCA_015478945.1 Trachelipus rathkii | reverse complement strand
CAGAGAAGAGATACTTCACAAACACTGTGATGAATGTTCCATCCTGCAATTAGTTTTTACGTTTTTCAGAAGGTTCAGCTTTTAAATTTTTTATAAAGAGGTAAATACTTTGCAACTAGAGCATTCATTATTCAGGTATGTATACAGTTTGGCTATTTCTCATAGGGTAGAATGTTGGTCCGGAGCAACACTCTGTGCGTGTTTTTGGGGTGAAGTTAACACATCAAATAACCGTGAAGCGGTAATTCGAAGTAACACTCTTTATATACTTTTAAGAACTCTTCTTTGAAGGGGAAACATTTGAGTTGCAAATACATTAATTTGACTCATGTCTCTCTCTGGAAACAACAGTAAATAGTGTGTTAAAGAAACACTTCGCATATGCTTGCTTTTATGAAAAATTTGTGTTATGAAAAACACAGAGATATTTAGATGGTGGGAATAAACTGTGCTTCTGCTATTTCCCAATTCAATTTGTGCATTAAATCATTTAATACAATAAATTAGTGTTCATGTATATTGTCCATCTATTATCGTTATGCTCATGAAATTGAATCACATCTTTATATTCTTTAAATTTTTCCTGATAAACATTATAACACCATATTATTTTACAGGGGTTTGTTCAAAAATCTCCATTTCCTTAAAAATATTTAATAATAGAAAGGTTTTCCCACAGCCTGTGGGCCAGCACAAGACATGTAGCGGCTTTCGGAAACGTAAATTTCTACACATCCATACTCCGCTAAGTGAATAATGAATAATGAGATAATTAAAGCTGTAACGTAAAATATATGTTTTTCATAAAATTTCGTACAATTTATATAAAAAAATGTTTATATATCAGACACACTGTGTGTGTGTGTGTCTTTTTTGCCATTCCTCTTTTTAAAATAGATATCAAACAGATCAATAACAAACTTAAAGTATTAAAACAAATATAAAAAGGGAAGTAATCTTAATAAACAGATAGTTAAAGCAGTAAAACATGCGTTAAAGCAGTAAAACACTAAAACAAAAGCATACTAATTCCCTTGTTGCTAGGTAACACTCTCTAATTGATTTACTGATTTACTGCTTTAAGTATGTAATGTGTAAAGTAGTGAGTTAAAGCAGTAAAACATATGAGTTAAGCAGTAAAACATGAGTTAAAAGCAGTTAAAACAGTAAAAAAAGCATACTAATCCTTTTGGTGTTAGGTAACACCTCTCTTGATTTACTGATTTACTGCTTAAGGTATGTAATGTTAATACATTCAATATTGAAAGACGTAAATCAATGAGGCAAATTTCTAAACGACTAGTTAAAAGCCTGTAAAACAAGTAAAAAAAACAAAAGCATACTAATCCTTTGGTGTTAGGTAACACCTCTATTGATTTACTGATTTACTGCTTTAAGGTATGTAAAGAATGTTTTTAATAAAATAGTATCATTTGTAGTAAAAAATGAATGACTCATAGTAAATTTGAAAAGAAATTCTTGAATAGTTTACATTGATATCAAAACTATGAAATATGTGTTAAATGAATATTGCGCCTGGGCGACGTTGGCGGAGGTTACGCGGAAATATTGCGGCTGCGGGCGCACGCGCGGGAATATTGCGCTGCGGGCGCACGCGGCGGTTTCGCGACGGGTTCACCTGCGGACGCGGAGCTCTGAAGGTTTGCGGTCACTGTCTAAATGTGAGCTCTTTAAGATATATATTTATCGTGTTATAAGTTGTTATAAAATACTAACTCATAGTAGGAGGCATTCTAGGCAGATTGTTAATATACACAATCGATTCCTCATACTTATCCTGGGGTAGACACCCATAATTAGGGCTAATTTCAGGCCCAGGGGAGGCTTAGAAAGGCTTGAAAAAAGTGGCACTCAGTTTGCCCTATGTGGCACTCACTTGGCACTCATTGGCAATCCTTGGCACTCATTGGCACCATGTGGCACTCACTTGGGACTCACCTGGCACTCACCTGGCAATCATCTAATACTCATAGAACACTAATAGACATACTCAGATACTTCCTTACGGTGATTGGAACCATCAAAGTGAAGCCATGCAATAATCTGATCATCAAAGTGAACTCAACAATATAGTACCATCAAGTGACACCATCGAAGTTGAGCCACACACCAAAGGTGAGGCATCACAGCTGGGGCATTAAAGTTGAGCATCAAAAGTTGGGGCATCATAAGTGAGGCATCACGACTTTAGAGGCAATCAAAATTCTGTTACCGTAGATACAAAAGGGTGACGCAGAGAAAATTCTGGGTTCTCAAATTGCACTCTGGAAAAGACAAGGGTTCGGCGCGAAAAATTAGGTTTTCGAAAATTAGGGGATTGCAAAAATTAGGGTGGGTCAAAAATTAACCCATGGAAGACCAAAGGTTGGGTCGTGTGTTTGTCGTGTGTAATACAGTGGTAAATGTAAAGTGGCCAAGTATTATGGGTGAGTGGAAGTGTCATAGTGAATGTGTATGTATAGGTGTAAGTGGTGTGTGTGTGTGTGTGTGTGTGTGTGTGTGTGTGTGTGTGTGTGTAGGTGTTTTCAATGTTATGGATAGATCCAACATTGCCGTACAAGTTAGGGAACGAATATGTGACGGTGGGCCCACGAGTGGGCAGAAAATTGGACGTGGACAAAATTGAACCCATGTGGGTAATGGAAGGTCAAGGCGAAGTTCTCATGGTCCAAACAAGGTTAAGACATCAAAAGGGCTAAGCCCCTAAAGGAGGACAAAATATTACGTGGGCCAAAATTGACCATGGTATATGGCAAGGTCAAGCCGAAATATCATGGTCAAACAAGGTAAACGACTAAAAAACGGCCTAAGCCCCTAAAAGGGTGACAAAATTCACTGGGGCTAAAATGACCCTGGAAGACCAAAGGGTTGTCGAAAAAATTAGGTGTGGGTACGTAAACGGTTTGCTGACGCAACCGTTTGCCGCAACCCTTCTTCGAAGGGTTGCAAAAATTGGGGTTGCCAAAAATTAGGGGTTGCCAAAAAATTTAGGGTTGCAAAAATCCGTGCCAAAATCGACCCATGGAAGACCAAAGGGTTTGGTCGAAAAAAGGTCACGGTCAAAAAAAGGTCGAGGGAAAAAAAGGTCAACGGCAGGCGTTAAAATTTGGGCTCAATAAAAAAGTCAGGTGGGTCAAGTCAGGTCAGTCAAGTCAAAAAGGTCGGCGAGGGCGGTTTGTCAAGTCAGTTTTCTTCCTCCAATATGGTTTTGCCCTACTACTAGCTATCTTTCAAATTACTGCTTATAATCACACCTAATTCTTTTCTTGGTCCACAGACTCAAGCAATCCCCATTCATATCGTAGTTAAAACTTTTATTTGAGTAACCTAGGTGAGAACCTTACACTTTTTACTATTAATTCATTTGCCACTTATCTGCCCACCCAAGAAGTTTACAAGATATTTTGACAATTCTTTATGCAATCTTCCTATTTTTCTAACTGAGTGGCCACTTTGGTAATATCGGCAAACTTAGAACTTGCTTTAGTACCTGGTCTAAATATTTTATATATATATGAGGAACAACAGTGGCCACGATCTGAACCCTGTGGGACACCACTCTTCAAACTATTTCCCAGATGACTTATTGGCCAATTGTAGTTGGTAACACATGTTTTTTATTCCACAACCACTCTTTAATCCAAACATGTACCACTCCACCTATACCACAATGCAATATCTTCTTCATCAGCCTTATGTGGGGAACCTTATCAAAAGCTCTGCTAAAGTCTAAATATATAATAACTGGATCTCCTCTGTCAATGCAGTCAGTAATGGATTCCATAAATTCTAAAGATTTTGGGTTTGACATGACATAGACCTTTCTGAACCGTGCTGGAAGTCTACAATAGCTTATTATCTTCTAAATATTTCTCTAGATGACCTTTCAGTAACTTTCCCAGAACTTTACAACCAGAGATGTAAGCTAACTGGCCTATAATTTCCCAATCTTCCTTACTACCTTTCTATAAATAGCACACATATGCCGTTTTCCAGTCTTCTGGTACCTCCAAATGGTTAATGATAATATAATATATATATATATATTAATATATATATATTATATATATATAATATATAGTATATATATATATATATATATTATTATATATAATATTATTTATAAATTATTAATAAATATATATCTATATATATGATATATTATATATTATATATTCATATATATATAGTATATATAATATATATATATAAATATATATATTTATATGTATACTCATATATATATACTATGAATAAAGAAGAAAATGTAAGTGGTTCAAAGAGAATGTAGCAGAACGATAAAAAAACAAAAAAGAAATCTGTTTTCTGATTAAGAAAAAGAATTTTTTTTTGCCATTTTCGGGAAAGCTTTTTTGTCTGACATCATTGCATTGGCCTTTCATTCCTTCAACTAAGAACTGGTCAAGGCAGGTCAGCTCAGGTCAGGTCAGGTCAGGTCCGGTCAAGGCAAAAGCAACTCCTCCAAGATTAAGCTTCTAATTTATTTCAAAATGAACAAAAACTTTTAAAATTATTTTCATTTCTCTCCTCTCTTTTTCTTCCATCTCTCTTCCGCCTTATCGCACACACAGACGCGCACTACACAACAACACACACAACACACCACACACACACACAACACACACAACACACCCTCACTCACAACCATATATATATATGATATAGTATTATATATATATATATAATATATATATATATATAATATATATATAATTATATTAATATATACTATATATAATTTTTAATATATATATATTATATATTCTATATTATATATAATATATATATATAGTATATATATATATATATATATATATTTATATATATAATATTTGTTGCGTGAGCGTATTTAATAAAAGGAGAAAGGTGTGAAAAGCTCAGCTGTTTCACCAAATTCAATTTATGCTTTTCGACGAAGCAAAAATTTTGTTAACATAAAAATTCGCTTCACATTTTAACTCCAAATTTAACACTGACTTACACCGGCAAACAATAATAATAATAATAATAATAATAATAATAATAATAATAATAATAATAATAATAATAATAATAATAATAATAATAATAATAATAATAATAATAATAATAATAATAATAATAATAATAATAATAATAATAATAATAATAATAATAATTATAATTATTATTATTATTATTATTATTATTATTATTATTATTATTATTATTATTATTATTATTATTATTATTATTATTATTATTATTATTATTATTATTTGAAAATATGACTATAGCTTATTAGTTTTTAGTCTGTATTTTATTGTTGTTGTTGTTGTTGTTGTTGTTGTTGTTGTTGTTGTTGTTGTTGTTGTTGTTGTTGTTGTTGTTGTTGTTGTTGTTGTTGTTGTTGTTGTTGTTGTTGTTTGGTGTTTTTGTTGTAGTTGTTGTTGTTTTTGTTTGTATTGTTGTTTTTGATGATTCTATTGTTGTTGTTGTTGTTGTTATTATTATATTATTGATTATTATTATTATTATATTCATTAATTATTTATTATTATTACATGTATTATTATTATTATCAATTAATTTTCATTCATATTATTATTGTTATTATTATTATTATTATTATTATTATTATTATTATTATTATTATTATTATTATTATTATTATTATTATTATTTTTATTATTTATTAATTATTATTATTATTAGTAGTAGTAGTAAGTAGGTAGTACGTATGTAAAGATTTCGACAATTTTTCCTTAAAAAAAGTTTTTTTTTTGGGGGGGGAAGAAAAAAAATCGGTTTTTATTTAATGTAACTTCCATTGAATAAAGGGAAAGCAGACATTTTTCAAACTTTTTTTTTATATCTATCGGAATTTGATGAAAGAAAAAACGATAATAAATAACTCTCACATAATCTTCTCCCAAATATGCAGAAAAAATTTAAATTGGTCAGTAGAAAAATTTTATTATTATTTACTAAATTTTTAACGAAAAATCATTCGGAAAACAAATCTTTTTTCATGGCTGTAATGATGAATTAGACACAACGAGAGATCTGGCCCTATTCATTTCTAAGCTACTTAAAAATGAATGCAAATTGTGATTAGAAAAAAAATTTATCTTATATTTCTTAACCTTTTAAATGCGCTCATTCATACTTCAGAAATAATCAATTCGTTATTTTTTTTATTTTTTTCTTGATAGTTCTGAAACCTTTATTTAAAGTAAAAGTTAAGAATTTAGAAAAAATTTAGGAAAAAAAAATTATTATTAGATTATTCAGAATTAAATATTTTATTTGGCTACAATTTTGATTAATTTTTATAACTATTTACCCCTATATTTTGCTTTAAATGCATACTGAAATATATTTTTAAATAATTTAGTCTCCAATAAGTGGGAAATTATAATAGATAATGTAATGAACTATATCTTAACGATGCTCGTAAAAAAAAGTTAAATATAAAATAAAAATTAACCATTCTATATCACAAAAGTTATATATATATATATATATATATGTATATATATATATATATATATATATATATATATATATATATATATATATATATATATATATATATATATTCTATATATATAATATATATATATATATATATATATATAGTAGATATATACATATATATATATATATATATATATATATAATATATATATATTATATATATATATATATATATATTAATATATATATATATATATCATATATATTATATATATATATATATATATATATATATATAATATATATATATTATATATTAATAAATGTCAAAGATGGGACAGATGTCAATAAATAACGTGACAATTCCCGAAGTTCATTTATTCAAAACACAAAATAAAATTAACCAAATTGTCTAGGGTATAATTTCGCAACGTAACCTATCACTTCAGACACGAAGTACAGTGAATAATCACAAGGTCTTCAGAATTCCAAAATACTTCTAAGTCGCAGATGGACTTCACAGATTATCAGTAGTCCTTTCCTTTAGAAGGTAAATCCTTTACAATATGTATTAGTTTCTGAATTCAGTAGAAAGTCGCTCTCAATGTCGTATGACAACTTCTCAATACAAATATGACTTTCTTTTCAATAGCTTCCTTCAAGTCCCTCTCTGGTTACTATCCAATCCTTTCTATAGTATTTCACTCTGAGTACTCACAAGCCTTTCGTAATCTCTTCTCAAGAACAGTGTTCCTCAATTGTCTTCTAAACGATCCAATAATAATCTAGCCTGTATTCTTCTTAAGACTCACTAACGTAGCAGAGCTTTCTTGAATCAGGTCTCCTCAATTATATCGTAAAACAAGAGATAAATCTTCAATGATGATGTACTCAATTACTGATAGAATCCACACGTTGAATCGTATTCCAATGATAGAACCAAAGGTAGAACCCAGAGAGAACAGGTTAATAATTAATTATTTCTATTTATGATCTTCACCGTACTAACGATTATCAGGTGTGAAGTCACTGTGGAACTTTCTTTACCACGAGACAATTTTATTTTCCAAAAATAAAATTGTTCTTAAAATATTTTCAAAATAAAAATCTTATCCAAAATATATTCAAATAAAACGTATTTAAATTAATCGATTTCGTAAAATAAATGTTTCTTCCAAACAAATAAATAAATCTATCCGACGAGTTCTGCGGAGCTCAGAATCTCACTTTCCATATGCCTAATAGCATAACACACGCCCCCATTAAGAAAGAAAACTGGGGCTTTTCTTTTAACAAAATACTGAGCTTCACATCCCAATCCTCGTCAGGTAATTTCAAATCTTCAGTGAATGTTTTCCGAATCAAGGGTATTTTCTGTAAAAACAGTGCCCATCTCATTACTTTGGCATTCACGTATTTAGTCTTCTGCATATATATAAGCGGCTGGTGATCCGTCTGCAGAACAAATTCCTTCCCGTATAGGTAGTTATCAAACTTTCGTACCCCGAATATTATGCCAAGTCCTTCTTTTTCCAGTGTGGAATAAACCCTTTCACTTGTAGATAGTTTTTTTGCTTGCATACGCTATAGGGAACAGTCCATCATCAAACTGCTGCAGCAGTACTGCCCCTACAGCCGCATCACTCGCGTCGGTTTGGAGTACGAATGACCTAGTAAGGTCGGGAAGTCGTAATATGGGCTTACTAACTAGCATCCTTTTCAAAGTCTCGAATGCTTTCTCCTGTGCTATTCCCCACGACACCTTGTTTGGTTGTTTATTCTTGGTTAAATCAGTTAATGGTGAGGCTATTGTTGAGTAGTCGGGTATAAAATTCCTATAGAACCCTGTCAGCCCTAGGAATGATCTGACCCCTTTCTTGGTATGTGGCCTCTCAGCGTCTCTAATTTTTTTCACGTTGTCATCTTGTAGACCCACAACTCCTTCCGTCAGCTTGTGGCCTAGGAATTCCAAGTCTCTCACAGCGATTTCGCATTTTGACGGCCTAAGCGTCGCGCCCACATCTGCCAATCTACTCAACAATTCTCTTATTTCATTTATATGGTCGTCCCAGGTTTCCGTATGCACAATTATATCGTCCAGGTAGCTATCAGTACTTTTCATTCCTCTGAGTATTTTCCTTACAGCCCTAACGAGTGTTGCGCCCGCATTCACCAACCCAAATGGCATCCTTAAAAATTCATAATGCCCGTCTGGCGTTACGAAGGCTGTCTTCGGAATATCTTGGCCCCTCACAGGTATTTGCCAGTACCCCTTGCTTAAATCGATTTTTGAGTAGTATTTGTCTTTCGCAAATCTGGCAAATATCTCCTCAGTCATGGTCATTGGCTCGGGATCGAATATCGTAACCTGATTTAATTTTCTGTAATCTGCGCATACCCGGTTTGATCCATCTTTCTTTTTCACCATCACTATCGGGGATGCATAAGGTGACTCGGACTCCCTGATTACTCCCATTTTTAACATTTCAGCGACCTCTTTTTTTAGTGTCTCCCTCAGTGCATAAGGTATGGGGTAAGCTTTGCTTTTTATTGGGACTTCGGACGTTAAGTTGATTTCATGTTGCACTATATCGACATTACCAGGCAGATCCGTAAATACATGTTTATACTCATTTAATATCTCTTTTATCTCTGTCTTCTTATCTTCATCTATCTCAACCCCAATCTTAATATCACTAACGCTCTCTTTAGGTGTGCAGTTCCCTAAGACGATAGCGTCCTCTTCCAAATCTAATTCTTCTTTCTCACACTCTTCCAAATCCACCACACCTACGCACGCGATATGTATATCATCCGGTGTTTCTTCACTCCTTTTGTTGTATTTTTTTAATAAGTTTGCGTGATAGGTCTTAACTTTCTCGTTAACTTTCACTCTGTAATCATTCTCGCCAACAGTTCCGACGACTTCATAAGGTCCCTTCCATTGCATCAATAGTTTGTTACTTTCAGTGGGTAATAATATTAAAACGGCATCCCCTATTCTAAATCTCCTTTCCTTGGCGCTTTTATCGTAATAGTGCTTGTATCTATTTTGGGCTTTTTCTAATTCTGCTGACGCTATTTTCAGGGTTTCCTCCAGTTTTTCCCTCAACTTAAAAACATACTGGTAACTATTCGTCACCTCGTCTTGCTGTCGCTCATTAATCCATAACTCTTTCATAATTTGCATAGGACCTCTCACGGTCCTACCATATAAAAGTTCAAAAGGTGCGAATCCAGTACTCTCCTGTGGCACTTCACGATAAGCAAATAATAAAGGGTTAATGTATTTATTCCACCTCCTGGGTTGTTCGCTGCACAACCTTTTTAACATCCTCTTCATCGTACCATTGAATTTTTCAACAAGGCCGTTACATATTGGATGATAAGGACTTGTGCACAATTGCTTCACATTCAATAGCCTAGAGACTTCCTTCATGCATTTTGACACGAACTGTGTCCCTAGGTCAGTTAGTATTTCATCCGGTACCCCAAGCCTACTGTACAAGTCCACCAGAGCTTCAGCAACAGTCTCTGTGTCAATGTTTTTTAACGGTACAGCTTCCGGGTACCTCGTGGCATAGTCTACAAGGGTTAGTATATACTTATACCCATCTTGAGAGGAAGGCACAATCGGTCCTACAAGATCTACCGCCACCCTCTTGAACGGTGTTCCTATAAGTGGGACTTTTGTTAATGGCGTTTTTACAATCTTCCCTTTTGGTACCGTCTTCTGGCAAATATCACAGGAGTGACAAAATCTGGATATGTCTTCATTCATTCCTGGCCAGTAGAACTCTGAGAGTACCTTATCCGTCGTTTTCTTAATCCCGAGATGTCCTCCCATGATACTGTCATGTGCCATAATCATAACTTCCTTTCGTAGTCTCTTCGGTACTACGATTTGTTCGCTTGTATCCTCTTTCTCTTGTTTGCAACGGTACAAAATCCCTTTTTTTATGTTGTAGAATGACTGCCTTTCTTCTTTATTTGCCATTTCGCACAATGCTCTGCACCTATTTAGCGTTTCATCTTCCCTCTGGAATTCGATGAATTTTTCGCGAGTAACTACGTCCTCATATGGTTGTTGAGTGATCTCAGGTACAGCTGACCCCTCCTCCTGTAAATCGTTTGTACTACTCGCGCGCGGCATTACCACCTGATCGACAGGGTGCTCTAATGTGGCATCAAGCGCCTCCGTTACCTCCTCTTGCAAGCCGGTCGTTTCGCCCGCGCATGACATTACTACCTGGCCGTCAGGATGCTCCATTGTATCCTCATGCGCTGTGATCTCTTCCTTCTGCAAATCGTCCGTTTCTCTCGCGCGAGACATTACCACACTTTCGATAGGGTCTTCTGCACTCCTCGCACCAGGGATGTTTCCTATTATCAAGTCATAGATTGCGTCGTCAAGAGCTATAGCTTCAGTACGCCCCGTGTAGTAGGGTGTATCAACATCAATATCAACCACAGGTGCGTCTCTAATCGTATTGTCTATTAACAATACTTGTTTCCTCTTCCCGGTCTTTTGGTCTGCTGACGTATATTTTCTTTTGACTATGACGCAATCACAACCGGTATCCCTTAGTACGATCCCAGCCATTCCATTGATCTTACCGTTGACAACCGGCATCATCGTCTTCTGAATGTTGTGCCTCATGCTATTGCTCTTCACGCACGCGGCTCTGATGACAGGTATAGTTTCGCCACACGCTAAAGCAATCCTATTGTTACTGTCAACATGTTCCATGATGTCAACGCCTTTATCAGTTGTCATATCTTTACGTATTGGCGTAATATCAGAAACATCATCCTTATTTCGCTGCTTAATTTCACTTGTTATAGCGGCAGCCGCCCTCTTAGGTCCCTCTCTCCAATTATTGCTATAACGATTGTTGTGGTTCCTATATTGATCATCCCTTCTATAGGGGTTGTAATTTTTACAATCGATGGCCTTGTGGCCTTTCTTGCCGCATTTAAAACATGTGGACAGATGTTTTTGTCTTTCAAACTGGTTGAGGTTTTCAGTAGTATCTTTCCTCTCCTTCTTTGAAGGGTCTTCTTTATTAATTGTTGACACCAAGTTTTTATTATGTGCCAGGAGATAATTCTCTGCTTCTTGAGCAATCATATCAAGTTTGTTAATTTTTCTTTCGCGCAAGAATGTCGCGAGTTCTTTCTGGCATGTATTTAGAAACTGCTCAGCTACTATTAAGTCGATGATATCATTAAAATCTTTGTTAATCTCTGCCAGTTCCGTCCATTTCATTACATAATTTTTCAATCTATCTATGAACTGGATAGGCCTTTCGTCGTTGTATGCCTTCGCACTTCTGAATTTTATTCTATATCCGTCCTCTGTTAAGTTGTAACATAGTAGAAGGGCGTTTTTTAATTTATCATAGTCCTTTGATTCTTCTTTAGGGATGCGAGAATATGCTATTAAAGCCTTCCCTGTCAATAGAGCGCTAAGGTGTGACGCCCAATTTCCTCTATCCCATCCATTAATTTCTGCGAATCTTTCAAAACGTTCAAGGTAGCAATCAATCTCGTCCCTGTTATCTGCGAAAGGAGGGAGCTTTGGTACCCTCGCCTTAACATCATTGTTATTTGCAACTTGCTGTTGAGTATTATTGCCAGCTTGTAGTTCCATCCTTCTAAGCTCCAACTCATGTTCTCTTTGTTGTCTGGCATCTTCTCTTTGTCTCTCTGCCGCTTCTCTTTCAGCTTCTCTTTGTCTCTCTGCCGCTTCTCTTTCAGCTTCTCTTTGTCTCTCTTCTCTTGCAGCTTCTCTCTCTGCTGCTTCCCTGGCAGCTTCTCTGGCAGCTTCCCTTTCTGCCGCTTTATTGGCAGCTTCTCTCTCTGCTACTTCTCTGGCAGCTTCTCTTGCTTTCTCAGTTGCTTCTCTTTCTGCTGCTTTAATGGCGGCTTCTCTCTCTGCTGCTTCTCTGGCAGCTTTTTCAGTTGCTTCTCTTTCTGCTGCTTTAATGGCGGCTTCTCTCTCTGCTGCTTCTCTGGCAGCTTTTTCAGTTGCTTCTCTTTCTTCCTTTATAAACTCTCTAGCTTCTTTTCCCTTTAAGCCGAGTTCTTGAGCAATTTTTGCTAGCGAATTGTAATCCATAGTTGAGAAGTACAAGTCAACGTTCACTATTCACTGTCCCTTCAGAAACCTATTCCGGACTAGCCCCCAATTTTTGTCACCAGAGAAGGGGACAGATGTCAATAAATAACGTGACAATTCCCGAAGTTCATTTATGTCCAAAACACCAAATTAAAAATTAAACCAAATTGTCTAGGTTTAATTTCGAACGTAAACCATTCACTTCAGACAGAAGTACAAGTGAGATAATCACAAGGTCTTCCAGAATTCCAAATACTTCTAAGCTCAGATGACTCACAGATTATTTGTCAGTAGTCCTTTCTTTAAGAAGAATCCCTTTACAATATGTATAGGTTCTGAATTCAGTAGAAAGTCGCTCTCAATGTCGTATGACAACTTTTTCAATACAAATATGACTTTCTTCAATCAGCTTCCTTCAAGTCCTCCTCTCTGGTTGACTATCCATCCTTTCTATAGGTATTTCACTCTGATACTTCCACAAGACCTTCGTAATCTCTTCCTCGAGAACAGTGTTCCTTCAATTGTCTTCTAAACGATCCAATAATAATCTAGCCTGTATTCTTCTTAAGACTCACTAACGTAGCAGAGCTTTCTTGAATCAGGTCTCCTCAATTATATCGTAAAACAAGAGATAAATCTTCAATGATGATGTACTCAATTACTGATAGAATCCACACGTTGAATCGTATTCCAATGATAGAACCAAAGGTAGAACCCCAGAGAGAACCAGGTAATAATTAATTATCTTCTATTTATGATCTTTCACCGTATCTACGATATCAGGTGTGAAGTCACCTTGTGAGACTTTCTTCCCACGAGACAATTTTATTTTCCAAAATAAAATTGTTCTTAAAATATTTTCAAAATAAAAATCTTATCCAAAATATATTCAAATAAAACGTATTTAAATTAATCGATTTCGTAAAATAAATGTTTCTTCCAAACAAATAAATAAATCTATCCGACGAGTTCTGCGGAGCTCAGAATCTCACTTTCCATATGCCTAATAGCATAACAATATATATATATATATATATATAATATATATATATATAATATATATTATATATATATATATATATATATATATATTATATATATATATATATATATATATATATATATATATATATTGAATCTTAATCAATAAATACTTCGAAAAATATATTTTTTCGAAAATAAAGATAATAATATATGTAATTGTTTATAAGTACCATTTGTATCTTACAAAGTACCCTCTCCCCAAACGCATACTACAAATCTTCCTATTTTTCTCTCTTAAATTTTCGATGGTCTTAAATTTCCCAAAAAGGCCATTTCTCAAACAAAGCTTCTTTGGAATCATAGATATATATGTTTTTTACTTTCCTATCTCAAGATTTACAAAACGGACTAGAGGTAGAATTATTTTTTCCGTTGCCTTTCTTAAAACGCTCCTATGAATTTAAATTTAATTCCTGCTGGAACATAAAACTTTTTTTTCCATTTTCTATTTAATGAAGAACTTATTTTGGTTTCTAGATCTACTTATATGTCCTTCGAGAAGTTTCTAATAAAAATACCATTCAGGACTTTCTTATCACTTTTCAACGCCCAATTTACAAGACAAGACGAATAACACATAACATAAACAATGACAGCAGCACCGCATTACTATCAAAACCCCACACAACCACCAAACTACTATGCGAAGACCACGTTCAGGCTAAACACACAATATTACATCCTATCCACACGCAACATTCCTCACGGTCACTCACAAGTATCACAACCCACACCACCCCCCCAAACAAAACAAAACCCATCACACCCGCAACATATCAACATTCATCAATACGCAACACCAAATATACGCGCCTAAAAGACAATAACTATAGTCATCCTCATACTAACAAGCGCTATACTCACGCCAACAAGCAAACACCAGACACACACAAACCAGACCACTACCACCTATCCTCTACACCATAACTATCACACTTATCCCCCGTCGTAGCTGTTTCAAAAACACACCCATTCTCTACATAATCCAAATAGTCCACTTAATCAAACACACACACCCTGTCACATTACTTCAGCTAACTTAACTCTCAATTACCCAAATCACACATATCTCCCATTATATCATATCTAGCACTCCAACCCATACCATCTATTGCACACCACAAACATAACCACATTCACACCTACGTACCCGCAAGCAAACTCCCCACTTACAACATATCAACGATAAGAGCAATACTCACAACAACAATAATTATCAGCAATAACATAATACCACCCACCCGCATATCAAACTTAATCATCACATTCACACCAGAGCGAGACGTATCAAAATCTAGTCAAAACACAACCCGCAACAACCATAGCCTAACACCACACACACCTTCACACAAACCCATAACCACACCTCCCCTACAAAGCAATCCCAACATGACACCACCCCACACAGTTACACACACAAAAAATACCTCAGACAATGAGACGCACGACAAAAACACCTATCATCAATGAACATTCTATTACACACATAAACGGAATATCCAATGTCAACAGCACAGAACTCAACCTAACTCAATACATGCACATTTCAGATGCAACCACCACACCCCACCCACCACACCACGAAAAGTCAACTAACTTCACTATATACTTTTCGCAATCCTACTTAATCTTATTACTAATCATATCTATCGCAATCATATACATCAATTCAATCTCTTCCGATAATGTTATTCGTAGAAATTGCAGCATGCATCACTCTCATCCTCCTCTCCTGACAGCCAACCCACACACTCACCCATCGAATCATCGCAAAACAAAACCACAAACAAACTCTTATTTACTCATCCGCACTCTCTACGGCTCACCTATTATTCTCCTTTCTCACAATCTTGTTCCTCCTCCTCACTCCCGACCGACACTCAACACAGCACACAATAACTAGGACCTACCCATCACAACTCACACCTACACACCTACCTCCACAACCATACAACCCTGACCCCCAAATTATATAACCTACACAATACATAAATAACACACACTAATACTACTACAAATAACTCAATAACGACCAACACAAAATAATATCACTACAACACATACCTAATCAAAACACAAACTCATCCTACACCCTCCCACCTACTACTACTACATGCTCCCAGCATACACCCAGACTAATAAGCCTAGATGTAGTAGTCGTGTGCTCGCTAGCACAACACCCCCACCAACCACCACCAACACACCCACCACCACACCCACAAAACAAACACCCACCACACACCACAACGTGTGACAAACACACACTAAATCCCACCCCTGCGAGATAAGCGACACGTCCCGAACCGCTCATCAGACAACTCCACTGTAGCCCGTCAGCGAGCGCTAGCCTGATCAGACTGAGATAGAGACCCCGCAAACACTGCTGTATACGAGATACTACAATCATACGTCCGACCACGAGCAAAACACCCCCATCCACAACACAGAGAAATACCATCACCTCAAAGAACAACAACCATGCGTGTCGAATCGTACTAAACGATCTGTAGCATATTACCCTTTCAACCACACCAACATATCATCAAGCTCCAAATACACAATAACACAACGCCACATCGAGGATCAGCGCGACCGAGCCATCACCAAGTCATTGGCCCCGCGCCCAAGCCCTGAACGTCCCGGTGATACAACTAGCCTAATCATAACTATCTATCTCTTCACTAATCTTACATAACAATTACCACCACCTACTAATCTCAAGACCCATCACTAAATACCATCCAGCCCAGAGAGATATGACAAACACACAATAACTTACAATAAAACACATTCCGACAGCACCTATTCCACCACTTACTTATACAATTCACCCAAACTTGAAACCTCCCACACTACCGACAACGACCACACACACCACACACCCATAGACCAACCACAACACATCCTCAAACTATATAATAAATCAGTACACCCCCCAACCAACCACCACTACTATACAATAACCAGACCTCAATACTTACAACACAACAACACAACCTAAAACACCATACAATATACACACATACACACACTATGACACAACAATAACAACAACCACAACAACAATCCAAACTACCCCAACCAAAACAATAAACCGCATCACCTAAAAGATATATATACCCAAACCCCACCATAATATATATATATAGTAGTAGTATATATATATATATAACTAACACAAGAATCACCACCACCATAAAACCAACTAAAATCATCACACACAAAAACACACACCAACACCAAAACACCATAACACCATAAACCTCAACACCCACTAAACCACACTACCAACACAACCACATAACACCACCACTATACCCACGCCTAACACACACACACCACACAAACAACAACAACACCACAACACACATAAGATGCCCTCAACCCATACATACGTATCAACACCTCACACCATAATTACACTATACACAAAAGCAAACACGACACCACACCAACCTACCTACTACCCCAAATCCACTAAACACAATCAAGACACCCAAAACACCCCACCAACCCCACTACACACACACGAAAACCAATAACTACCCAACACTACTAACAAACTAATATACAAACACCACACTACCAGCACTAACACGAACACATAACCTACACATTACAAAAAAAACCCCAACTACAACAACAATATACTACTTACTAAACAAAAACAGTCACTCCCGCATCCACACCCCCACAAACAACACACCACAACAATACAACATCAACACTATTACAGCACCTAGACACCTCACAGAAAACATCATACCAAAAACACAGAACACACTCCTATTAATCAAACTACACTCACGTAAATCTCAGCAACATAAAAACTTTTGTCTAAAATCTTTATCGAATATAAAAACGAAGTATATTCACCAATGTCCAATACCCACTCCATCATCAAGACACAACAACAACATACATTTGCCCAACATACAACACTTAACATACCCCCTAGGATATTTATTATACGTACAAGACACAAACATTCCTGACTTCTAGAGTCCCAGACATCCCTGAGATCAAATAACACTTAAAGCTGACCAGCCATAAAAGCACCCACCAACCAATAATACGACGAGAGTGACAACACACCCATTACTAGATGCGCCATACACATCTCACACCAAACCCTACATGCGCGACTACCCTTAAACATAAATACAACTATGCGCAACAACAACATATAAACAACAATACTACACCCAAAGTACTATTATATCACAACGTCATCTCGACACACCATCTTCACAACACAGAATAAAATCAACAACACATCACCGACACTAGTATACAGACTACTCCATGGAACCAAGGAGACTACATGTATAGCAACCCTTACTTTACACAGTTGTGAACCTAATGCACCGCACACCCAAAACAGACAGCAAGTACAACAATACAACAGTCCACCACCGAGACTACACTCACAGAACCACCAAGAACTGCTATCAAAGATCTCACACATGAAGCACAACGTCAACACCCACAATAGAATCAGCACTAGAACCAGAACCAAAGCAAATTATAAAAACTCGAAACATACACAACACAGCTCGAGAGAGCGATCCAACAACACCACCCTACCATATCGTATAACCCCACCCCAGCCAAACACACAACGCAGGACGCAACACACCGTCTCACACTCAAAACAAAACTCACTCGCGACAATTCCCGTCCCGACGGACCAAACCACAATCAAACACCCAAAACCACCACAAACACGTACACGGCCATAAAACCAACCACCACCCAACATATCAACAACAAAACCTACTTAAGAAACCCAATGAACTACACCACAAAAGACTAACCCGGAGACGGGGGGCCATGTGAGAATCATAGATAACACATTCACGCGAGATTACAACACCAACCGAGCACAAATAAACAAACACGATTGACGTTGCAAGCAAACACCCAATAGACACCCAACTTTAACTACAACTACGAATCAGTACCTTACAACAACACCATATCCACCACAACCCACACTAAAATCTCATCTGACAGCGAATCCTACACAATACAAACGCATCGAATCAACAACGACGAATACAATCTACCAAGACAATCTTACCACACATCACACGCAAAACACAACGCGAGCGAGCCACCACAACCACAACTAATATAATCAGACACTAATGCATCGAAATACACACCCACACCACATCAAAAAAACCACAACATCTATCACATAACTAATCCAGTATCCACACACATCCCTCCCACTACCAAACACAAATACCCCCAACCTCAAATACTACCTGACCGACACACTAACTACCACCAAACCTCACACACCTCTCAAGACACCAATACACCCACGCATCACACCGATAACAACCAACACTCAACCTAAATACACCCACCCAACACGCCTGATACATACGCACTATACTCCAACCACAAGATACCTAACACATACCAACAGTCAAGCCAACTATCACATAACTACCACGACACATCAACATAAAATACAAACCCCAATACAACAACACTAAAGTTACTTCCAATTTTTGATATCACCTCAACACAACACCACAACCAAACCCATAACATCAACAACTATACTAACAATACAAAACCAAATACATCCACCAAACATACATACACCTAACACACTAACCTACCTAAACTCAAAACACATCATAAAAATCGCCACAACTAACAATCAAACTCTGATAATCACTCCCACTCAAAACTCCTTCAAAATCCTCATCACAGCAGTCAGATGTCCTCCAAGAATGATATACACAGAGAAAAAGACAAGCCATAATTGTTTCTTAAACATAAGAGCTATCTCCATGCACGCACTCCCCCACAGTATACCAAATCGGAAACCAGACAATAACCCCAAATTAAACACGCACAACACAGCCATGAAGAACCCTTCCCATCACTTTATACAAATTTTAAGCGCCTTCTATCACATACTACACATATTAGACACTCACACAGCATTCGACTCACACCAACAACAAATCCTCTCTATCAACAACACACCACCCCAACCAACATCACCACATTCAAACCCCACTCCCACAACAAACATACACTAAACACCACCAACAACAAACACCCCACTAAATGACATCACAAACTCAATATATACTACTATTACATAAATACAACTACCCAGCCACACTACCCTCATACCATACAGCAACTACCACAAACCCACACTACCACTACAAACAACTATAACACCACATAAATAAAAATACACCCCAATCAACTAGTACCACACCTAACTAATAATCATCAATACTTAACTACCCTCACTAACTACACACACTTAATCACATACACACTCACTATAAACATACATACTATAACAATAAAACAAATAAATGAACATACAACACCAGTACTATAGAATATATATCTAAACCAAACAATAACGCTAATTATCTAACCTATATATAATTGGACACCCCAGCCTATTTACGCCCACAACGCTTCTCATCCTGGACAGATCCTCACCCACAAACTACTAATGCCGATACTTCACTCACATCAGAACGCCGACCAAACGTAATCCTTTCCTACAAACTCATCAACCTAATCCAGCGAGCGCAATCGTATTCACTTAACTAATTACTAGACAGACCTTATTGAAGAAGACAAATGCCACTTTGAGAGTGTCGACAGCCACCTTGCTCTAGACTTCAAATACACACTAAGGAAAGGCTGAGAAGGAGAACAACACACACGACAAACTACACACACAATCGCAAAACACAATATAAGGTAATTACAACCAACCATAAATACACTATACTATCTATTTTCTATAGAACAGATAAATACCACAGTTCACAGGCGCAGAAGCCCCTCAACAATCACTAAGCAGCAGGAGGCACCACCCTCTTCACCTACCACAATTCATACGGCCGTAACCCAGAGCGCCAGAACGAACCGACCCAAAGACCCAAGGAACCCGAGAACCTAGCCCTCACACATTATTCACCACTGACCAGTATGTGAAACCTCGATACTCATACACCTGTAGTTTTTGAGGCTCTACCACTGAGCTCACGCGCGCACCTATTTATATGAATACATATCACAAAAATAACCACAGCCAACTATAATACTACCAATAACAACCCAAACTAAACTATATATATATATTACGTATATATATAATTACCTATATACTATACTATATACTAATAAACTATATAACATATAATACTACACTAACTCACTACCCAATAACTACTTCTACACTAATACCCTCACCAAATATACTAAACACTACCACATATAACCCAAACTACCCTTATCCAACTATGAACACACAGCGTATCACTTTATTCTTTCATCGCAATCAAGTCAATAATCCTACTTAATCATATCACTTATTAAAACAATTACCACCTCAATTAACCAATTACCACATTCTCTGCAATACTAATTACTCAATTCAATTATTCATCTGCATTCAAGTAAACATTCATCTAAATAATCAATTCATCCAATTACTCTATTGTAATTATTATTATTTGATTATTATTATATTATAACTCTACTTATCATCTATCTAATATCAAACTATATTATTATCTATATAATCTAAATTATTAATACTCTAATTATTCGCACCATATATATCAATTATACACTCTATTAACTCACCCACCCCTTACCACTACATTCATTCATCACCATGCTATAAATCAACATATAACACCTAAACATACTATAAATACTAACTATATATACCACTAATAAATAATATATATATAACTATATATTACATATAATAATACATACACATCAATACCTACGTACTATACACTAATAACTATCAATAACATACCTACTACTCAATCAAAATATTATATATTACATAATCCATCACATAATACCAAATATAAAAATACTACTATCCCTAATAATACATCAAAATATACCTAGCTTTGGAGTGACAGGGCATAGTCAACCACCGGCACACCTTTAACTCTTATCTACTCTAAGCACGAAACTTCACATGCGCACCAGCATTCGAATCTTATGCGCCCTAGAGCAAACACAACTTCCCTGGGCAGCTCTCGGAAGGGACACCCTAACCCGAGGATACTATTTCAACCTCCCCAAACGGCGGACAAACCACTCAAACGCCACCGAGAAATCCCAAACACACCACACCTGCAAAACCACCGCAAGCACACATACACAGATCTAACCAACCAAACCGCCCACAATATAAGCACCTGGCAGCGAGCGAACCTCAAACGAGACTATCTCAACCGAGACAACAGGCGCCGCAACCACAGAGCGAAGAAAGACCTGACACTGGATACTCACAACTGACAGAGAGCAACGCAAAAAGTATCACACCAGACCAACCTCTAGGACCACCACACAAGTGGTAAATAAAACACCACACACACGCATCAATACATAATCACACCACCCTACACAAAACACCACCACAATAACAACACAGTAATAAAACTACACGACCCTACACTAAGCACACTCCACCACACCACAACACACAATCACCCCAGAATACCACTACTAACCCCCAATAAACAATCAAACGAGCCACTGATAACAAACAAAAAAATAAACAAAAACAACACACAACTACCTTCACAAACTCCACAGACCCAGCACCCAACACGCCACCCTCCCCCAAAACACCAGCCACCAACCCCCACAACACACCTAACAATCCCCAAACACAGAGCACACCCATAACCATACCCAACTACAGACACATACCACCACGTATCCCAAACCTACGATAATCAAACTAATCAAACGCGCCAACCAACCAGACAACAAATACACCACATACAACACACCACACCACCACCCACATCCACAAACCACCACCACAAAACACATCCCAAACTACATACCCACACTATAACACACCAACCAACAAACCACAATCACAACACCACAAACACAAACACACCGAACCAACACTCACTAACAAACCCCCACATAATCCCTACTCCATACCCCAATCCATCAAATATACCTAACAATCACACCACCAAGTTATAAACAGCAGAACATACCTCCATTAAAACTATCAACCGCCACCCACGTCGAATTCCTTAAAACAGGACAAAGCTAAACAACAAACAACGAGGCACAAAAAGAACCCAACCACTTAACAAACTACCACACCAACTCACGACTTAAACCAAGAACTTATCTTAATCAAAGCATCTCATACAATAACCTATACAACTCCCATATGCAACTAATAACCTCTTTAATCAACCACCACACTAAACATCACCAACACATTATGTCCATACACTTATCATCCACACCCACAAACTCAAACTAAGATTACCACATCAACCTCACATCATACAAGACCAACTCTACAGCGAGCTCCAAACACCAAAGACACACAGCCCACCCAACCAATCAAATAAAACTCACCAATAACAACCCACTCACCACACAACGTACATGACCTACCTCAACAGCCCCTAAAACACTACTCACAACAACACACGCCACATACACCCCTAATCCTACCCCATACAATACTAGAAACTCACCAAATCAACATCCCTCACACACACACACAGTAACCTACCCTAACACAATAGAAATATCAAAACCAAAGAAACCAGACAATACCACCCTGACACCATAAACCTCAACCCCAAATACAATAAACCACCAGAAAACACCCAGATACATTTAACACCGAATAAACAAACAACTAAAACAACCACAATACCACGCACAAACCACAGATCCACCATCCACCAAACAACATAGCACCTCCACTAACATCAACCAACTAAACCACACCACACTCTCACAAATATTCAAGACATAACCAACCCAAAACACCAGCCTATAAATACTAACATGAACACTACACACAACACGATACACTGCGGTCATCTGTACTAGAACCCCTCCACCTCCCACCATCAAGGGTCCTACCAGCCAGGCAGCAGAGACTAGCTCCCATCACACAACTAACACAACAACAAACAGCTACTACAAACTCAAATCAACCAACAACAAACACCATACCATCACCACCTACCCCCACCCTCACCATAAAAAACGAAACACATATTACACCAACAATAAATACAACACTCAATACGACAACACTCACACCCAGTAAACCACTCAACAATCATAACCTAAAACAAATAAATCCACAAACGCCCTCAACACACCCGCCCCTATTCTACATACAAACAACCCACATATACCCATCCGTAACAGCCAACCAACACCAACCAACTCATAACCTCATAGCGACATACATCCAACAACACAACACATACACCCACCATCACCAACACCCTCCACTATAACCAATAACAACACCACACCCTAGAATCCCACAGCAGACCGAAAACAATCTAAATAACACCCTACACCTACCACACACCACAACCTGCAACTAACACACAGCAAACACATAATACAAAACCTACACTACAACACCAACCCATAAACACGTCAAACACAACACACTCACTAACTCAAATCGACAACACACCACCCACATCAGCACCTAAACCAACAACAAAAATCATCCCACACTAAAATCAATAAACCTACAAAGCTAATCTCCATACTCACACCAACTAATCACATACCTAACTATCACACCCACATAAACCTAACTAATAACAACCTCCCCCATAAAAACACAATACCAAAATCATCAAAAATAACAACACAACCCTACATCCAACTCCCCACAACGCGACTACAACAACCTAACACCCTACATACCCAAACCAAAACTACACAGCACAACACCACCCAATACAAAAAACATAAACTAGAACCCAACACACAAACACTAATACATTAACAAACCAACCAACTAAAAACAACAAACAACACATCACAAACACACACAAACCACACTAACCCACCAAAACAAAACCAACACACACTAATATACACCGACAAACACCACACCTCCCTACAACACACCACCATAAACTAAAGAAATCACCTATACATCATCATATATATATAATTCAAACACATATCCCCCCACAACCCATCATATCTCACCACACCCAAAACTCCACCTCTACCAAAACTAACAACCATCCGAGAATTGCCACGCCAACATACACAAAACTAAACACTTATTAAGACCGCTTGCCAGACGAAACAACGAGCCAAAATAAAATAAATACTCAACAACACCAACACACACTCAACATCCTCATCACATCAATCCACAATCCCACCATGCACTCCTCGAACCATACACCACCGAAAAATCAAAAACAACCACCACAACACCCCAACCACAACGCACATACCCCCCTAAAAAGCTACTTTCAGGCAACTAACAGCATTAATGAAAAATCATGCACCATTCAGACCGGTGAAGACGGGAACTTATGTCACACTGTTAACACCCAGGCCTACCAGCCTAAGTTTAACATGACGCAACAATTTTATGATGTCACAAAAGCGAAAAATCAAGCACCATGCAGACAGTGAAAAAGTGAACAATATTCACACCGTTAATCAAAGGCCTACAAGCCTCAATTTAAAGTGACGCTTTTCATCATTTTTAA
>JABUQX010058898.1:5000-7500 GCA_015478945.1 Trachelipus rathkii | reverse complement strand
ACAATTAAATGTCCTGAGAATGTAAATCTACTTCTTTTATTCTGACAAATATTTGAGAGCATGATTGTAGAGATTTTGGCAGGGTGTGTAAGGAGTGTTTGAAATAAAACGTAAATAAGAGCAATGGTATGGTTTGAAGAAGACAGTCTCGGGCGAGGTTTATGGTGAGGTTTGAGCAACTGAACAAGCTGTCTTGATGTTTAAATATTATAGGATATATGTTGATCGACGGCGGCCGATTGATCCATGGGTGCAGGAAGATTGTTCGTGAATGGTGAGAAGGTTGGCTACGCGGCTGTTGAATTCCTTGGTAGATGCAAACAGATTAAGTGTTGAGTGTGCTATAAGGTCTTGCATGAAGGTATGTTGTTACCTGTTTAATGTATAGTATGTGAAACTATGGTCTGGAATAAGAGGTTAGATCTAAAGTACAATGTGTTGGGATGGACCAATCTCAGGGGTGTTAGGTGTGGGACGAATTGATAAAAAGAGATGAACGTCATTACGGGGTTTGTGTGGTGTGAAAAAAGGCGTATGTAGGAATAAACGAGAGTACATTGAGAGGTTTGGTCAGTTGGAAAGGATGATGATGAGTCGTTGGGTTAAAAGATGTATAGGTGGTGAGTGTGTTAGGAATCGAAGCCGCTTGGGAGATGAAGAAAAGTGGATGAGGCAGGAGAAGAATGCCTGGAAGGAGAGGAATGTGAGTTTGGCAGAGGCGAAAGAAAAGGTTGCATAATATAGTGATTTCGGGTGTTTGTAAGGAGGTATGTGCTGGTCTTTGTCAGGGGATGAACCCCACATTGACGAGATGCTTACAGTGAAGGGTACGTCGCAGCCCTTGAAAGCCCTTGCGCATAGGAGTGGATTTTCTGGACTGCGACGGGTTCTCACTATAAGTATATAAAGGAGCGGTAAAGGCTGGGGCTTTCTTTGACTAGTCATATGTCTTTCTACTAGCTTTTTTGTTGTTCGGTGTGTTTTTACATCACACCTACACCCAACTTGAAGTACAATAGAGGCAATAATAATAATACATAATAATTAAAATAATAAAAATATCATAATAATAATAATAAATAATAAATAATAGATAATAATAATAATAATATATATATATATAGTTATTATATATATATATATGTATATATATATATATACTATAGTATATATAATATATAGTATATTTATATAGTATATTTAAGATATAATATTATATATATAGATATATATAATATCTACTAATATCATTATATACTATAATATATAGTATATAATGATACATATATAGTATATTATGAGTTGAAAAACCGTATAGGAAATTGCCGCTTCACATACATATAAATTAAAAAGAATCTTAGAAAGCGATTCGATTTTTTTTATATCTTTTATTGTTTCAAACTTGAAGTGACGGACAGCTCTGCAACGAAGCGTTCCCTATTTAGCCAATGTTAAATCTTTAAAACATTCTCATAAATGATATCGTTCAATTGTACCGGATCTAAATACTTTAAGAAAAGTTGCAAGTTTTAATGGCAACGCGAGGAAAGATCGAGCCTATATATATTCTTATACGCGTTATATTAATATATATATACAGTGATGGGCATTCGATACAAATATTTGGCTTAAAGCGATACCGGATACATCGATACACAAAGAAAATTTACTTAGCGATACCGATGTACACGATACTTGCTTAAGCTTCTTTGGCGATACGGATAACGATACATGTTATCGCCGATACATCGTATCTAGATTACTTTAAAACTAGAGATATTAATTATACAGTTATAGATAATATATATATATATATATATATATATATATATATATATATATAATATATATATATATATATATATATATAAATATATATATATATATATATATATATAGTATATATATATATAATATATATATATATCATGATAAGCTCTGACAATTGTAGAAAATATTGATGAGGTACTCAAAAGATTAGGAAACCTTGATGGTTCTTATACACTGAAACTTCCTTTTAAAGAATATCAAACTGCTAAGCATTTCATCAGACAGTCTGCCTCTTTTAGAAGAGGAAATCACCTACCAAGACTGAGAGTCTTTCTACTTGATGCTGATGAGGGTAAGTGGTGCGGTATTAAAAAATAGAAAACCGGCAAAAACCACCAGGAAAAATACGTAGAGATTCAGTAGTAAAGACTTTTTTTCGGCAAAAAAATTTAAGAAACCTATTATATCCACGAATCTTCGCTCTGTAGTCGTGGTATTCCAAGCTATATTTGCATAATCAAAAAAGTCATCGGCACTACTTTCAGAAACTGCATAATCCGTCATGCTATTTGGGCTATCTTTTGGAGGGCCTTTATAGAATTCACAAGCATTTCTTGGACTCCTTTCGTCATTGCAGTAGTTTTGATGTCACTGTTAATCGAATTGATAGCCACTTTAACTTTAATCTTGGATTTGACACAGAAGCTAATATTGCTAGTTTAGTTTTATG
>JABUQX010058897.1:62500-65571 GCA_015478945.1 Trachelipus rathkii | reverse complement strand
TATATTTATATATTTATTTATATTTATTTTAACTCTCTTTTTTTTTTCTTACTATCTATTTATTTCTTTCTTATTTATATATTTATTATCTTATTTATTTATTCTTTAATTTATTTTATTTATTTCTTTTCTTTATTTATTTTTATTTTATTTCCATTTTTCTTATTTCTATTTTCTTTATTATTTATTTTATTTTATTATAATCTTATTATATTGATAATTTATTTAACTTATTTATTATTTTATTTATATTTATTATTTTTATTTATTTTATATTTATTTAATTTATTTATTTACTAATTACTCATTACTACTTATACTTATTACTTATTTTAAATCTTTACTCACTATTTATATATATTATTTACTTTATGTTATTTATATTACTCTTAATTTATCTTATCTTATTCCTTTACCTTATTTATATTATTCTTATTATTTTATCTACTTTTATCTTATTAACATTACTTATTTCAGTACCTTTTAAGCTCATAGTTTTACTTAATACTAATAATTATATTTTGATCTTATCATTTAATTACGTATTTATTTTCTTACTTCTTTCCTAACTCTTAAACTTGATTCTTTACCTTTACTCTTATTTATTTACTTTTTTACTTATACCTTAACTCTATTTATCATTATTTTCTTATTACTTCTTTCTTTTTCTTTATAACTTATTAAATTTCTATGTTAATTAGTCATAATTGCTTATTTATAATAAACTTTACTTATACTTATATCTTATACTTATATACTTAACTATTACTTTTGTGTATGTATCTTCTTTATCTTCTTTTATACTATATTATTCTAATACTTCCATATATTCACTATCTTTTTATTACTTTAGAGTTTTATTTTTGTTTTACTCTATTTTATTTTTTTTTATTACAGTATACCTTTTTTTTTTTTATTTAAAAAATTTATAAAATGCTTTTTATTGGATACTCCTATAAACGTTAAAATTCATAAAGCAAGTACTAGACTTCACATTACAAAATCTACCTTAACCTCAAATCGGCAACCTATCATCTGTGATTACACCTCATTTGAACCCTAAAGTGTACTACTTACTTAAAGTTATACTATACCTAATAACTAGTACTTACTCCCTTCATATTTTACTTTTACTTGGTTACCTATTAACTTTACTACCTACTTACTTAACTACTTACTATAATACTTACTTATCTTACATGCCTACTTTACCTTTGAGCTTATGAAAACCATAATATACTAAAAGTACATACTTACCTAAAATACTTTAATTACTTACTTAAATACTAAACCATTCTTTACAATACTCATTACTGTCTTTTAACCTTACTTACTTGTACTATATATACTTACTTACTTTACATTTTACTTACTTCTTACTTTTTATTTCAGTACCAGAATATTACCATAACTATACTGTATACTTATACTTACTTACTTACTTACTTAATACTATACTTACTTACTCACTTACTATTTCCATATATTTGTGCGCATTACGTTTTACGTGCTTTAACATAATTACTTACTTACTTGACTTACTTACTTACTGCCTATCTTAGAGCGTGTGACTTTGGTGTGAGCTGGGTACTTACCTTTACTTAACTTACTTACTTCCTTACTTTACTACTACTTACTTCTTACCTTACTTTACTACGTACTTACTTACTTAGACTTATCTTACTTTACTACTTACTTACTTACTTACTTACTTTACTTACTTACTTACTTATTTATTTATTTATTTATTTATTATTTATTTATTTCTTTCTTGTCTTTCTTTCTTTCTTTCTTTCTTTCTTTCTTTCTTTCTTTATTTATTTATTTATTTATTTATTTATTTTTTTTTTTATTTATTTATTTTTTTATTTATTTATTATTTATTTATTTATTTACTTACTTACTTACTTACTTACTTACTTACTTACTTACTTAACTTACTTACTTACTTACTTACTTACTTACTTACTACTTACTTACTTACTTACTTACTTACTTACTTACTTACTTATTTACTTATTTATTTATTTATTTATTTATTTATTTATTTATTTATTTATTTATTTATTTATTTATTTATTTATTTATTTATTTATTTTTTATTTATTTATTTATTTACGAACTTACAACCCTCATATTCGAGTTCTACGTCCTTATAAACATATATTTTGATACTAATATGGGACTAGACGATTATTTATTAATCCAGCACTGCACCGGGGCCTGCACCGGAGCCAACACCGGTGGAGATGTCAACTCGGGCTCTTCTTACTCGGACTCCTTCTCCACTTTTTCTTTCTCAGACTCCGAATCCTACTCCTTTCTCCACTTCTCTTATGCATTCTGCTCATTTCTAGGGTGTACCCCCAACACTGGGGGTTCCCAGACACCATTTACGGCTTTGAAACCATCCTATTCGAGATCTATGGGTTCAATAACATATATAATGACGCCAATATTGTATCATTACACAAATATTTAATAACTCGGAGCACCGCACCGGAGCCAGCACCGGTGCAGCTGTCAACTCCTACTCCTCTGATTCAGACTCCTTCTCCACTCTTTCCTTCCTTATTCATCCTTCATCCTTCTTCCTTCCTCCTTCGGTCTCTGCTTTGCACTCTGTGCTTTTTTTCAGTCGGGACCCCCTCCGTGGGGGAGGGGCCCAGACACCCTATACGGACTTATAACCATCATATTCGAGATCTATGGGTCGAACATATTAGGGACACCAACATTGTTGTTATTCGAATGTTTAATTAAACTCGGCACGCATCGGCTCCAGCACCGTGCCGATGGCCAACACCTCAGATTCCGATACCCAACTTTTCTATGAAATTCACTCTGAATTCTCTCAACCATTCATGCCGTTCTACGGAACATGTCATTTTTTAGGGGAAGGTGAGACCCTTCGGGGGCCCACGGCGGACGTAACCTCGTCTCCGACGAGGTTACGTCATCCATCATCTAACCCCCCTCCAAATTTTAACACCGATTAGATACTTTAAAACCACTGTAGAATAATATCCGGACCAGGCTGAGCCGGAGCCGGAATCTAAAAAATTCGTATT
>JABUQX010058897.1:32500-52500 GCA_015478945.1 Trachelipus rathkii | reverse complement strand
AAGGCCTATTGTTCCTGGGGAGTGATCTTAAGCAGCTAATCATTCCTTTCAACTAGCATTGCAAAAGATGTTAGGTTGCAGTAGTCGATGAGCGCGTAGACACAACAAAAACGGTTGAAATGTAGTCAACTCTGATCGAGACGTCCACGAGCAGCTCGTCAGTTTTTCCCATCCTCCTTATTATAAACGCATCGGATGGAGAAACGTCTCAACTCATTTGCGTTTTCCACATTATACGTCTCAATCAAAAGTGTCCAGACCTCCCTCAAATGTGATCGGAATGGAAGCCCACAGAAAGAGGTGTACTCCAAAGAATTATCATAGACTATCTGATATAGAGACTAGATTTTCTTTTTGAACTTGCTGAATCGCATCAATCAAACGTCTAGCCGAGTGCTCAGGGCGGATATCATTTACCTTCCTTCTATTAAGGCATGGTAAAGTAATCTAGAACTTTTTCATCTTCCCAGTATGGAAGCAATCGAGCATGTTATCATTCTGCTATTTATCTGTGTGGCCTTGAAATTTGAATGATTATCTGTTTACCTATCGCGAGACACAAGTTTGAAACCATGCTTTACTTGGGTCCATCATTATTCTATGAACTGTGATTCGTGGCTGATTAAAATGTTTTCTGTCTTAGTTCTTTTTGCGCGCACACGATGAGTTGTAAATAAATTATCTACATAAGAAATTTATCAAAGACAAAAGACTAAATCATAAAGGATTAGTTTTCCTGAAATTGGCCGTTAATAACAGCCCCAAAATGTAGGGAGAACAGCAAGTCCGGATTATGTCAGTTGCGAGTAACCGATAACTAAACAACACTGCCCACTTCTACAGGAGAGTAGATAACACATTGTTAAGCGATGCTTTATCTCTTCTATTCTTGCTTAGAAGGTAATTGTTCAGGACTAAACTTTAATGATATGTCCTGCAACAACTCAAACATTGATTTATTTGAGGTTCTTCTACAAAGCTAAAGACAGACGAAGAAGGGGAACCCAAACCAATCTTACACTCCGGATAGTACTATGGCTTCTCATTAAGTGGTATGGATCATTATTCCTATTATTGTTCGAAGACGCAAGTTTGACAAGCAAAGTCTAAATTCTTCGTTGATACTAAGTCAGCCATTCTTATGACGAGGCTGTGGGGAACCCATACACATTTATGGAAGTCCTCGGAGATATTTTGATGATTTCAATTATGCCTTTTTTCAGCTGCCTCTTTAAACATCACTGTATGCTGTTGTCGAGTCCCAGTATTGTTGAGAACCGAGTTTTATGACTCGTTTTCACTAGTATTCTTATAGAAGCAACTCATTATACCTGGCTGGTTTCTTGAGAGTGCACGCATAAAAATATCTACCCAAGGATTACTCACATAATTTAAGTATGTCTTTCATCGACTATATATTGAATGGAGTTGTGGAAATTTATTTCACAATATTCCTTTGTCGTTAGTTAAGTACCATATATTCCTTTTCTTTCCTGAATTCCCATGAGACCTCCCACAATCATGGTGCGTATCACGTATGCCTCTCCAGCCTTAAGTTTTCCTCAGTACTCTTTGTATTCGAAGGTAACATAGATCACATCTGACAAAGGTTATGGGAGGACTGAGGATTAAGATCGTGAGTGTTCATCAGGTGGTTTTGACGATTGAGCAAATTTAGATAGGGCGAATAAAGATGTACACCTGACATTGTTAGTCAATGAATCTTCCTCATCATGTCTCATCCCAAGTGTGATGAAGTTAAATCAGAGCTGCACACTTCTTATCTTGTTTCTCACTAGAACCGTTCTTTCTGATCTGTGAGGATAGCCAGTAAAAAACCACTCAAGACCGGAAGGACTTATATGAGAAACAAAGTTGGGATAGTGTACTATCCTATTCACAAACATCTAAGTTTAATTATGAACCTAAGAATTGGTTGGCAAGTGATTTTAGTGAATGTTGAGAATCTATATGAGCCCTATAAGTAAAGAAAGTCAATGTGTGTATTACCTCACTCACCCAGAGTTCCTACCCCATAAAGGACGTCATACTAATGAGTTACACACTTTTGTATTGACTGAAATACTACAAAGACGAAAATAAATACTGAAGGCTTCCTTTTGGTGCATCATGATACTAATTTTCTAATACAAGGGTCTAAATAGAAACCTTAAATGCAGAATTAGATTGTGTCACACATGATTTAAACCTGGCCCTTTTTCAATACCGAAATCCTTGCTCATCTGTTGAAGGTTTTAGGTGTATCGTATGTCAATTCCCGCGCAATTGCGCGCACAAGTGCGTTTCGAATTTATTTGCGGACAATTCTTGGACATAGCATGAAAGGTTTCTCTGATTATGAACCTAGTCGATTAATGAAACGAAAGTCCAGCACAAGATCAATTTATTGTGTCCTTACTGTGTTAGTAATTGAGTGAAGTGTAAGGTATACATAATATGGGAGGCTGAATGACGGTTCACCGCTATTTTGAGATACACAAGTTGTTTGCATAATACTGCAGAATTACTTTCTTTCAACAGCTCCCAACGATTCTGTTTTTCGATTTTGAATACGAATTTCAGACTGGACAACAGGGCAGGTGAGATAACTTTTCGTAAATCTGTGGCAATTTACGCAGAGCAGATTGCTGGATAGATAATGATGCTGACACTTGTTCTACATCAATTAATAAATTATATATTATAAAGTACAAGCTTGAGAAACAGTTGCTGCTAATATCAGCATAAATGTACACATGGTCTTTTAAAGATGCGACTAAGCAGTTATTCAAAAGTGAAATGATATCCCAAATGGAGTTTCCTGAGAATATTAGAATGAAAATGCTTTGAGAAATTTGACTCACGTAGATGGGGTAATGATGGTGTTTTTATTTACACTTATCACCCATATATTTATCGATGTATAGAAAGTATAACTATTTTCAGAATGGTATATATAGAATAGAGAAACTTGATATATCTATACGCATATTCTGTTTCCTCCTTATTTGAATTCATAAAAAAATAAGGACAGACCGAAATAACGGAAGAGGAGGACATTGGCAAATGAATAAATATCATTGCCAATACAAGATAATTGTTTACCAATATTATAATGAACAGAATTAAGGATTTGTGTTACTTGAATATTGGAGGATTTAACCAAACAGATATTTACAAAGTTACTTATATATATAATCTGTAAGACTCAAGCTTCTAAAAACTACTCGTTCAAAAACGAAATTATAGAGAATACTTATCAACCATTATACGATTAATGACTTATTAACCCTGCAAGCCGGATAATTAATCCTCTTGAAAAAAGTCATAATCGATCATAATTTCCTTAATGTTCTTACAAGTAGCTCGAACTTAAAATGAAGACTCGGTGAGCTAGGTACTCTCAATATACCTAGCCTTCCGTTCAGAGGAGGCTAAGAGTCCATGTAATCTAGACTCGAAATCTTAAACATATCAAGTACGAAATAGAAGGCAAAGAGAGACGAGAGTAGAGATGAGATAGGAATAGAGCTGATGTAGACCTGAGAGATGTAAGGAGGTGTAGAGGCGAAGCACAGTATGCCAAGAAGATTAGTGAATGCCTATGCCGAGACAAAGAGCATCGCATGGTCCGTAGAAGACAGAAAGGGAGAGTAATGCCCTATGTCAATTGATGATATTTAATCTTATTTTTGAGTTTGTGATAACCCTTGATGATGCTCTTTTCTTCTAATTAATACAGCGTTTGTTGCAAGATGGAGAAAAGAGCGGGACAGAATGCTTGTCTTTATCTCTCGGTAGAATATCTACTGTTCCGACAGCTCATAATATAGCTAGGATACTTTAAGCTAGAAGATAATAATGACGAGCAAGTCACCTTTGATTTGATACTTCATATGAATGAAGACATTATATGAATGACGCTTCTTGATATCATTGAGTACAACAATACACTTGTTTCATTTTAAACAAGTAGCGCTTTTAGAGTACCATTTTAATATGTCATGGATATCAAGTAGGTTGAGTAAGTTTCTTCGACCACGTAATTGAGCTTGGTCAACTTTCATATATTCATAATTACCCCTATTATATTTAGTTATTTTCAATGATAGTGTCTTGAGCTTTAATTTCACTCATGAATGTCGTCACTTCTTCAGACACAGTTTTTTAACTAAACTAATTTGAGGGTCGTACAAAGGTTAGGAAGTCTTCATCACTCCTCTTCTGTATGAAAATATGTTTTTACCTAACAAGGAGAGTAAGTTATTATTCTATCTAAGTGTCCCTTTATTTTAAACCTCTAAAAAGGACCCAAGTCTTTTAAGAAAGGTATATAATATATAATGTGACCTTGAGCTTAAGATTAATTAATTCTCATCTTACCTGAAGATCTGTTGGTATTTTTTGTATTGAAAATCGGTAGCCTCTTTCAGATCTAAGTCTTGAATGATGTTCCATATTGATTAAGTAGAAAGAAAATCAAGAAAGAATGGAACGAATGAGATACATAATACACTGAATACATAAGTTGACGATAAAGTTAAACTAGGCTCAAACATAATATATCCACTGATGAGCATATTATGCAGTATTCAACTATATAACTATATCAGTATTATAAGCGCATGAAGACTATAAAAAATATAACATACCAATAGCGCGCATAACTATGTCTATGTTTCGTGAAAATCTATTGTCATAAAAAACAAACAACACTATCAATAGAGAGAGCACTAGACATACAATCCAAAATAAACACACACTTTGCACACATTTACGACTAATTGATAAGAAAACAACTACAATATGCATATCTAGTGGTGCTGTCAAAAACTATGTCGGATACACACCTAACTTTGGGATACATAAACGAATAAAAAGTTCTTATTTAGTTGAGAAGGGTTTCAGTGCAGTCTCAAATCTTTTAACGAAAAAAAGAAACAAGCTACAAACACACTGAACGCGGCGATTTGGTGTTGTTACCCATATCGATGGAACCAGACATCAAAAAAATTGTTGATAACCATTTCATTAATTATTTTTGCATTTTTGGATGGTAATTTCACAAAATAATTATTTTAGTGGCCGTACGACGCACACTTATTTTCCTTTATATTTCCAAATATTATGTTTTGCATCCGAAATAAATGATTAATTCAAGTACACAACTTGCCTTGTCATTGACCAAATAATGTAGCTCTATTTTTGTTTTATTAAAGAGCCAATGCTTAAGAAATCCTAGTAGTATCAGGCAGCATAATTACAATTATTTCATTAACTAAAAAAAATATACTATAACTCTTCGACAATTATAGTCGGCGACTGAAAAAATGCATTTCAAAGGGGGCAATTTGCCCCAAAATTTAGGGAACCTTTGTGTTAAAGGATCACTATTCAAAAAACTTGTCCCAACTTTATTTGAAAATCGGTGGTGCCATGTTTTTCAGAGTGATTCTGGGCATTTGTATGATCCTAGAACCTTTATTCCACTAAATATTTAATAAAATGTTAAATTTTTAAGATATTTTAATATTTTTCGCTTAAACACTGGAAAAACTAGTAGAAATAAAACAATAATCATGTATGGTAGAAAATATCCTGTTGAATTTCTTTTTCCAAAACAGAAAAAGAAGAAAAATAATCGGATATTTTGAAGATCAGAGCCTTGTGTTTACCCATTACTAATAAGAATATTTAAATGATACTTCGCAAGAAACTTCTATTACTTATTTGTAAAACATTGACCAAATTATTTTATATAAAAAATAAAGATGCAAATTTAAAAAAAAAAATAAAAAATAATAATATTTCTGGTAAGCCCAATTTCAATATAAGTTTTCTATTCTTCATCCGATTTTATGAAATTTTTAAAGGTAAATATAATTAAATGAGATAAATTTTATTTAGGGCATTTTTGCTTTATACCCACCGGTTTGCCCATTTGGTCCTTCTCAATTTGAATTTAGGGCACATACTCTTTGTCGAATATTTTAAAATTTTCGAATTTTTTTCCGTGAACAGCGTCAGAAGGTTTGGGTATGCAAAAAATAGCTCTAAATTAAAATGGTTTAACTATTTTTTTCAAATTATACAACCTCTGAAAAGTTCATGTAAATCGGATGAATAGTAAAAACCTTTTCGTAAAATATCATTTGAAACAAAAAGAATTCTTTTTTTTGATCCAACTAACTTGGATACAGTTTGGAATTGGTGTTAGATTGCATAATTTCGCTCCAAGAGATTCTAGATAATGAATTCATATACCCATATTTTAATTTTCAAGTCATTTCAACTAAGGATTTTTGACATATATAATATGTCATATAATATGACATATATAATATATCATATTTTTGGAAATATAAAAATTTCCAAAACCATTCTGTTTCCGATTGACTATAAAAAGAAAATGAATAGTGATACATAAATCCATATACTGATAATGAACATACATTTACATTTAAGCTTGAAGAAAGATGTATATAATATATATATATAATATAATAATTATATATATATATATATATAAAATTAATATTATATGTAGTTAGTATGTGTGTGTGTGTGAAGAGAGAGAGAGAGGAGAGAGGAGAGAGAGAGAGAGAGAGAGAGAGAGAGAGAGAGAAGAGAGAGAGAGAGAGAAGAGAGCAGAGAGATGAAGAGAGAGAGAAAGAGAGATGAGAAAGAGAGAGAGAGAGAGTTATTACGTTTAGTATTAGCGATATATTTTAGTTAACATGAATTACTAAAATGAAAATAAAAGCGTAGCCTCAATAGTAGACAATGCTCTAAATGAAGAACTCAATATATATATCATCTAATTCGTTTAATGAGGTAATTTATTGAAGGAAAGGAGACTGGTCCTTAATATATAAAGCTTATATAATCGTAAAATTGAATGAATGCAAATAAAATATATATATAATATATAATATATATATTATATATATATAATATAAATATATATATAATATATATATATATTCTATAAAATAATAATAATATATAATATATATATTTTAATATATATATATTATAATATATAATATATATATATATATAATATATATATATATATTTTATATATTATTATTGACTGATTAATTATATATAATATAATATATATGCGTGTGTGTGGAGAAAAGGTGGGCCGTGGGCGTGGGCGTGGGCCGTGGGAGTGGCGTGGGCCTGGGCGTCGTCTTCTTGGGCATGACGTTCAAGTGTGAAATCGTAAAACACTTTACGAATCTATCTATTTGACACAGGATTTCATACCTACCCGAGTAAAGTGTCGCAATGCCCTAGGACGTGTCGGCACTCATTAGTCAGACAAGAAGCCAAATATCACATGTAATAAACAGATATTGAAATTTCCTTAAAAAGCTGATTATCGTTTTAAATTTAAAACTATATAGGTAGGTACATTGTTATTACCTAATAAGGTACTCCTAATCTGGCTTTGCTTGTCCACATCTGTTGGGGGTACGTCTGCCTGGAGGTCGAGACCCCTTCCAAGCTCTCTCCTTCACACTCGTCCTTAGATACTTATTCGTCCTAAAGTTTTAAGTCTTAGTTAAACTATAAGTGCGTGGAATATTGATATCATACTTAATAAAGATATTATTTTGAAATAAAATTAAATTGTAAGAAATATCCATAAATTAAATCATGACAATGACTGAGAAACACTAATGTGAACAAAGGCCTTCATCTTCTTGGAAAGTTTGGGTAAGTCAGGTTTGTATCTTTGTTGTTTTTAAATTTTAGGGCACGATTCCAGATTCTCATCAATAAGACGACTTCTCAACTTACTCTTGAAAAGGTTCATGCTTGAAAATGATTGTTCGCATGAATATGTAGACCCGAATAAGGAAAGAACAGCAGATGCTAGTTTTTTTCAGTGATTATATGAGTCATAAAACAACTTTTTATGTATTCGCCGTCTGCATATGGTTTTCCTTTCTTAGCAATCTCTTGACTAACCACAAAATTTGCAATATTAACATTGTTGGAAGATTGCATACAGTAATTAAATACAGAACTTGATTTTTCTTGACTCATCTGAAGTTTCTCAACTGCTTTCTTCCTTGTATCACCGACAGGATATTTAATACTAAATGACACGTGTTTATTTGTAAAGTGTCCCCTCCAAATTTGATTTCTTGTTATGCGCCAATTTTTCCTTACAAATAAAACAGATAGAAGGACCATTGTAAGTATTTGAAATTAAAAGCGAAAGTCTACGGTCCATTCAAACTTTAATATTCACGGTATTTCGTCTTACCCGATTTTCTTTACCTCTTCTTTGTAAGCCATAAGTCAAACAGGGCACTGGAATGTTTTAAACTTTATAATGTCGATAGATAGATAGATATTATTTAAATGTTTACAAAATTTATATTATTTATATAATAATTTTATACAGTTTTATAAACCCCAGTGAATAATAGCAATAAACTTTTTCCTTACAAAAACGACAATAATGAATAATAAAGCCAACAAGACACAAAATAATTACAATTCTTAAATTGATAACAAAAAATACCTGTAGGATTTACAGCTGTTTGGAAAATACAGGTATACATTAAATGCTTCGAGTAGGTTTCTTTTGTAAAAAACCCGCTAGAGAATTTGCTGACGCGACCAGCCTACCACCTGCACAATGAACTGCTGACCTGACTGGCCCACTCAACTCGTGCATGAACCTTGGAGGGAGGCAAAGAGCTTCGGACAGAGGCAGGTAAAATTGCTAACCACAGGAGTGCTGATTTTTACTACAATTTTAGTCTTTCCTGCGGGGGTACGCGATCGGAAGTAATACATTGTAGAACACGATGCAAAGATACTACTTGACGATACGCGTTGACATTTAATTTTTATGGAAATGTTTTCTCATTAAGTCGCTTCGGGGCACTCGCCTAAAGATAAAGACACATAAATAGCACCTAAGTATGTAAAAATAGAAATAAGAAAACCAGTCATCACGAAGTTTCAATCTCACGTGGTATTTTGTGGAAGAGCCACACTCAAAGAGGCAAAGAGCTGCATGTGGCTCGCGAGCCGCGGTTATCCGACCACTGCCCTAGGATTATCGAAAAAAAAAACATAGATTAAATAGAAGGGATGACTAGGCAAATTACGTTCATAACACTATATAACACATTTTTTTTTTTTTTTGGGCAACAACTGTAATTTCCTATTTTCATATACTTAGAAGGTAAGAAAAATGGCTAATATTTCCTCCATACTTTGATTCTGTGACCAGGATAATGATATTTCACAATTTTACCAATTCCGATATAAAAAATTGATGAATATAATCATTCTCGGTTACACAAAAGTAGAATAAAAACCGAACATATAATACTCCAAAGTGCATTTATTTTAGTCTATTTATGCAACAGAGGCTCAAAAATATTTAGAAGTGACGAAGTTTTTTCTGGATTTATGCTTATAAGGTAAGTTGCTTTCATGAATCAATCCCAAAATATAGTCTCCAATCATGTTTTCGTTATAGGATCATAGGTAGAGATGTTCAAAGTACAGAATATCCTGGTGAAATCGCTCTTCATGCTCCTCTGAGAACGCCCCCATGTTCTCCTTAAATTTAGCAAGATGAGCATCAAGGATATGGACTCTTGAGGGACATTTTGCCATTGTTCCTGGTCAAGGTCTCAGCAAGCTCCACATAGTTTTCGTCCTTGTGATTCTCAAAGAGGTCACGAACCAATGCAAAAAGCTGTTTCAAGCTGCTTTTTCTCTCCTAGTCAGCTTCTTCGAGAATTCCTTGCACTCTATGACCTTTTTTATTTGTGGTCCGACGAAGACACCAGTTTTGACCTTTCCTTCAGACAGTTTGGGGAAGAAACCTTGCAGGCAGATAAAGGCTGAAAAATCCTTTTCTAGAGCTATGACAAACTGTTTCATGAGACCTAATTTTATATGTAGTGGAGGAAACAAAATTTTCAATATTATAACTGAGTCTCTTGTACACCTACAACTAAGTTCACACTCGAAATATTAGTTTCTATTTGAAAAACTCGCTCAAAGCCATACAGAACCGCGATAAAATGACATTTATAACCTAGGACAAACTTAAAGTTAAATACAATAATTTTTATAAAATATGATACAAAATGATTTAATACCATGAATTACAATATAAATTTCATAAATTTATTAACATGTTGCCAATAGAAAATACCTTAAATAAAAGATATAATAAATGGTCTTTTTATTCAAAAATAAATCGGCAATATAGTATTCCTCTTACAACACTTTTTTTGTAAGCATATCTAAAACTCTGTTAAACAATACAAAAATAATAACTTTTATACAAAAAGGGACGTTATATCATGAAACATATTATTATAACTGAATACTGTTAAATAAACGTTATTTTTAACATCAAATTATAAGTACAAATTTAATTTTGAAAGTACATGTGATATGAGTAGTTTTTCAAGCGTACTCAAAATTTGGACTTTGAAGTTCTAAAACGTCACTTGATTGAGAAGAACATTTTCTCTTACTTCTTTTTTTCTTCTTTTTTAAGCTAAACTAACGTATTTTAAGGCAAGAATTATTCTGCCCCAATAAAATATATATAATATATAATATATAAATTTATATATATGATGTATACAAATATTTTTTAGTAATATAAATATATATAATATATAAATAATAATATATAATATATATATAAAAATATATAAATATAATATAATATAATATTATATATATAATATATATATATATATATAAATATATATACATATATATATAATATATATAAATATAATATATATTTAAATATATATGTAATATATAATATATATAATATATGATATAATATATACATATATATAATATATTTAAAATATATTTGCAATACAATAAATATATTAATAAAACCTTTAATATATATATATATTTTTTTTATTTCAATTACATATATATGCACATAGTTTATTTTATATATATTATATTATTTAATATAATAAGTATATTATATATCTATGTATATATATATATAATATATAATATATATATATAATATATATTATAATTTTATACTTTTAACTATCCACTTTTAGATTATATTGTTTGTTTAATACAAAATAAGACAACACACACATACACATCATATATATAATATATATATATATTTTTATATTTATTTATATCATATATATTTATATATTAAATATTATAATTATATATATAATATTATAATATAATAATAATATATAGTCATATTTATATATTAAATATTAATAATACTTATAATAGTATATATATATATATATATAATAATATATATTATAATAATTATATATAATATATTATATATTTGTATATAAAATAGAATAAAAAATATACAAGAATATATACATCAAAAATATATATATATATATATATATATATATATATAATATAAAAATATTAATATATTTAATATGTAATGTAAAATAATATATATTATAAATTATTAATATATTATTTATATATATATTAATATATCATATATATATATATATATATTATTTATATATATAATAATTTTATTTATTTAAATTTTTTATAATATATAATATTATTATAATATATTTTTATAATATATATACTATTATATATAATAATATATATTATTTTAATTATAATATAATATAATATTTTTTTTTTAATTATATTTATTTAATTTAATTATATAATATATTTATTATATTTATATATATATATAAAAATAATGTATTGGCCAGTTTCTTGCCTAATACGTTTAGTGCTTGAAAGTAAAGAAAATGTTCTTCTCATCACGGACGTTAAGACTCCAAGTCCAAATATTTTGAAGTATGAAAAATAATCTATTATATAAGTAACTTTGTATTTTACATGAGAGACATTGTAGGCTATAGATTTTATGAATAGCATTGTATCTAAAAGAAAATATTGTATATTGTATAACGATCCCTTTTTAGAATAAAAGTTATAATTATTTGTACTGTTTAACCAGAGTTTTTAGATATGCTTCAAAAGTGTTGTAAGAGGAATACTATATTGCGATTTATTTTATGAATAAAAAGACATCTTATTATATTCTTATCTTTAAGGTATTTTCTATGCCTGTTATTCAGCTCTATAATATGTAATTCATGGTATTAAATACATTTTGTATCATATTATAAAATTCATTGTATATCTATCAACTTAGTTTTAGACTCCTAGTTTATAAAATGCTTTAACGCGGTTCTTTGCTTTGAGAGCGAGTTTTTCAATCATATTTTCGGTAGTCTATGTTGTAGAGTGTAACAGAAGACTCAAGTTATAATAATTGAAAAAATTTTTTTTCCCTCCACTACATATAAATTAGGTTCTCATGAAACAAGAGTTTGTCATAGCTCTAGAAAAGGATTTTATTCAGCCTTTAATCTGCCTGCAAGGTGTTACTTCCCCCAAACTGTCTGAAGGAAAGGTCAAACTGGTGTCTTCTCGGACACAAATAAAAGGTCATAGAGTGCAATGGAATTCCACCACACTGAAGAGAACGCTGACTAGGAAGAAAAAGCAAGCTTTGAAAAAAAGCTATTTTTGCATTGGTTAGTGACCTCTTGAGAATACAAGGACGAAAACTATTGTGGAGCTTGCTGAGAACCTTGACCCAGGAACAATGGCAAAATGTCACCTCAAGAGTCCCTATCCTTGAATGCTCTCTTGCCTAAATTTAAGGAGAAACATGGGGCGTTTCAGAGGAGCATGAAGAGCGATTAATCAAACCAGGACTATCTCTGTACTTTTGAACATCTCTACCTATGATCCCTATAACGAAAAACATGAATTGGAGACTATATTTTGGGATTGATTCATGAAAGCAACTTACCTTATAAGCATAAATCCAGAAAAAACTCTCACTTCTAAATATTTTGAAGGCTCTTTATTATAATCTAAGAATAAATAAATGCTACTTTGAGTTATATATAGTAATTTTTTAATCTACTTTGTGTAACCGAGAATGAATATAATTACCATTTTTTTTATATCGGAACTGGTAAAATTTTGAAATATTATCCTGGTCACAGAAATCAAAAGTATGGAGGAAATATTAGCCCATTTTTCTTACCTTCTAAGTAATATGAAAATAGGAAAATATACAGTTGTTGCCAGCAAAGACAAAAAATATGTTACATAGTGATTATTAAAGAAATTGCCTAGTCACCCTTCTAATTTAATTATGTTTTATTTTTCGAATAAATCCTAGGCATGTCAGGATAACGCGCGGCTCGCGAGCCAACATGCAGCTCTTTGCCTCTTTGAAAGTGTGGCTCTTCACAAAATACCACGAGAATATGAAAACTTCGTGAATGAACTGGTTTCTTATTATTTTTACTACTTAGGTGCTATTATGTGTCTTATACTTATAGGGCGAGAGTGCCCCGAAAGAGTGGATGAGGAACATTTTCGGAAACATTAAATGTCACAACGAGCGTTCGTCCAAAAAAGTAGTAATCTTTGGCACGTGTTCTAACTAATGGTTACTTCCGATCGGTACCCCCGCAGAAAGACTAAAATTGTGTAAAAAATTCAGCAACTCATGTGTTAGCAATTTTACCTGCCTCTGTATCCGAAAGCCTCTTTGCCTCCCTCCAAAGGTTCTGACACGAGTTGAGTGGGCAAGTCAGTCAGCAGTCTAATTGTGCATGGTATTAGTAAGCTGGTCGCGTCAGCAAATATCTCAGAAGCATGTGACAAAAGAACTACTCGAAGCATAAAGTTACCTGTATTTTCCAACCAGCTGTAAATCCTACAGGTATTTTTGTATCAATTTAAGAAATCGTAATTATTTTGTGTCTGTAGCTTTATATATTAATAATTGTCGTTTTGTAAGGAAAATAGTTTATTGCTATTATTCACTGGTTAAAAAAATGTATAAAATATATATATAAAATAATATAAATTTGTAAAACAGAAGAACTAATGCATTCTTATCTACGACAATTATACAAAGTAAAACATTTTTCCCTAGGTGCCCTGTTTTGACATGGCTACAAAGAAAGAGGAAAGAAAATCGGAAGACGAAACCGTGAATTTAAAGTTGAATGGACCGAGAATTTCGCGTTTATTCAAAACTTAAATGTCCTTCCGATCTGTTTTATTTGTAAGGAAAAATTGGCGCATAACAAGAAATCAAATTGGGAGGGACACTTTACAAATAAACACGGTGTCATTTAGTACTAAATATCTTGTCGGTGATGCAAGGAAGAAAGCAGTTGAAAAACTTCAGATGAGTCAAGAAAAATCAAGTTCTGCATTTAATTACTGTATGCAATCTTCCAACAATGTTAATATTGCAAATTTTGTTATTAGTCAAGAGATTGCTAAGAGAGGAAAACCATATACAGACGGCGAATACACCTGGAAATAGTAAATTCCTGGACTCATATAATCACTGGAAAACAACTAGCATCTGCTGTCTATCCTTATATACAGGTCCACATATTCAACACAATCAAAATTTCGGCAGAACCTTATCAAGAGTTAAGTTGAGAAGTCGTATTATTGATGAGAACAGGAATAATCGTGCCTAAAATTAAAAACAACAACATACAAACCTGAACTTACCCAAAAACTTTCCAAAGAAAAGGGAAAGTCTTTGTTATCATTATGTTTTCTCACAGTAATGAGTTATGAATTTTAATTTTAAGGATAGCTGAAAAATTTTGATTGTTTTATCAATAAATAATATCTTATTAAGTATGATATCAATATTCAAAGCACCTATAGTTTAACTAAGACTTAAAACTTTAGGACGAAATAAGTATCCAAGACGAGTGTGAAGGAGAGAGTTGGAAGGGGTCGACCTCAGCGAACGTACCTCAATCAGATTGAGGACATTTTTAGCAAAGGCCAGATTAGAAGTACCTTATAATTTTTTTATCATCTTTAACACATATATAAGTTTTAAAATATCCAAAGATATTTGCGCTTAAACAGCTGAAATAAATCGTTTATAATCTGTTCGATATTTGGCCTGCTGACTAATGAGTTTGCCGACCACTGTCCTAGGGCATTGCGACACTTTACTCGGAGTATGAATCCTGTGTCAAAGATAGATACGTAAAGTGTTTTACGATTTCATTCACTTGAATCCTCGTCATGTACAAACGAACACGCAACGCCCACGCCCACGCCCTAGCGCCGCACGCCCAACGCCCCGCCCAGCCCAAACACACACGCCATATATACTATACATATATAATATATATATATATTATAATATATATATATATATATATAATATATATAATATAATATAATACTATAATATATATATATATATATATTATTGACGTATTTTCTATTTTAAATATTAATATAATATATAAAAATATATATATTATATATATATATATATAATAGTTTTGTAAAGTATATATATATAATCTATAAATATCATATAATATATATATATAAATATATATATACTATAATATATATAATAATAAATATACGAGTATATCATGATTACATATGAGAAAATGTACTGAGAGCTCATTAAATTACCCTCATTAAAAAACGAATTAGATGAATGATATATTTGAGGAAACTTCATTTAAGAGCATGTCCTACAAGAGGCTAATTTTTTTCAATTTTAAAGTATCATGTTAAAAAAAATATCTGCAATAACTAAACGATAATAAACTCTCTCTCTCTCCTCTCTCTCTCTCTCTCTCTCTCTCTCTTCATCTCTAGCCTCTAGAACTCTCTCTCCCATCGACTCTCATTCTAACTCTCTCTCTCTGGCTCTATCTGTGCATATCTCTCTCTCTCTCTCTCTATCCTCTCTCTCTCTCTCCACATACACCTACTATATATATTATATATATATAATAATATAATATATATATATATATATATATATTATATATATAGTACTAATATATATATATATATATATAAATAATATATATATATATTATATTATATATTTAATATAAATATTATGTATAATATATATAATATAATATATATATTATATAAAATTAATATATATAACTATATATAATACTATATAATATATATATATATAAATAATATATATATATATATACAATATATATAATAATATAATATATAATATATAAAATATATATTATATTATAATAATATATCATATATATATATAATAATTATATAATAATATATATATATATATATAATAATAATCATCATCCATCATCATCATCATCATCATCAATCATCAATCATCATCATCATCAATCATCAATCATCATCATACATCATCATCATCATCATCTCATCATCATCATCATCATCATCATCACCACCTTCTTTCCCCAGACTGCGGGTAAGGTACGTAACAGCACCGGAAACAGAAAGTAGTAAGAAATATGAAGGCAACTAAGTCGAAAAGGAAAACCGTCCTTACCGAGGCCACTTTTGTAAAACTTATTTGAAGAACTCGTCACAATATGAAAATCCACCAGGCTTTCACGGGACCGAGCGTCGGACTTCACTCTGGCACTCGTCCACTGTGGGGTTTATCCTTGGCCCAGGTGGGCCACAAAAAAATCATACCCCCGTCACAAAAAAACCCGCAATTCATTCCTATTATGATATACACCTTACTTCTCGCCTCTGCAAACTCACATTCCCTCTTCTACCAGACAATTCCCTAACTGACACAGTTCACTTTTCCTTCGGTCTCGCAGCCAGTCGATTCCCCAGCACATTCACCAACTATAACATCCGGTTAACCAAGCGACTTTCATCTATCCTATTCCAACATGACCAAACCCAATCTCAAAGTACTTCATTTATTAACTCATTTACCCCTTTCTGCACACCACACAACTCCACACAACTCTCTAATCCTCATTTTATCAATTCCTTCACCACACCTACAACACCCACTTAAAAGATTGTTTATCCTGAAACACATTGGTAAACTTTAGATCTATACCTCTTATTCAGACCATAGTCTGCACAAGAATACATTTAACAACAGGTACACATACCCATCATGAAAGACCCTAAGCGCATATCAGACTTAGTTCCTTACAAATCCCACTAACGATTTAATTGCATCAGCCACCTATCCTGCATTCCACCAGTTTTTTCTAACTTCACTCTATCCATCATCCGTTCCGCTTATCATCTCAACATATATCTTAAATATATGTAAAATACTCAGAAACTTCATCCAGCTGCTTCACCATCTAACTAACTTCAACACCAAGGACTGAGTCCTCACCACAATAACCATGACCTAAATACTATCTTAAATCTACGTTTTACTTTATCAAAAACCCTTTCCCTTATTTAACACACCCTGCACACGCCTCTTCTACCAATCTAACCTCTCAAACTCTCCTCAGATTCGACACACACAAAGCCAAATAATCGCATATAATAGTAGGCACCCTCGCACTCTCTCCGTTTTATACATCATCTAAACACCATTCCTGACACCCCCACCTCCTAATTCTCTCATAGCCCATCCATTCACTACAAATTGAATAACCTGCAAGGAGCCCTAACACTCCCTGCATCAGTCCACTATTATTATTAAAACCAATCGCTTTCGACTCCATTTATTCTTACACACGCTTCACTATCTTCATACTTTCTTTTGATTCCATTCAAAAGCCTAGTACCAACGCCATATATCAACAAACACCCTGCCATAGAGCCTTTCCTTATTTATTATCAATAATCTCGACTGTTGCAAAATCCATACACTAACATACAATTATTTCTTCTTCTCCTTCTATCTTTTCTCAATAAGACTGTTCATGATAACAAGATTCTACGAACCTATCCACACATCTCTACAAATACTAAATAGACACCCTTCGAATGTCTTCACCAATCAGTTTCTTCAGTCACTCGACTTCATACTCTTTCCGACCAAAAATACTTCACCACACGTATCTTCCTATAAAACTATTTCATTAAACTCAATTCCCCTATAATTCCTACAGTTACCCTTATCCCCTTTCCCTTATATAAGGGTACAATTACTGGTCTGATTCAATCCCTTGGAACTGTACCCTCTATAAACGCTTCGCTACACAACTTCCAAATCCAATCAATTACCATCTCGCCTCCGTTCTTGATCATTTCAGCAGTACTTTCATCTATACCTGCAGATTTACCATTCTTCAACTTTTTTACTCTACCCATTATCTTCTCCTTACTAATGACCTCACCCCCCAAAATACCAATTCCTTCTTGCACCATGAAACCCACACACATTGACTATCACCTTTTCATTACTGCCAATGTTATGCAGATTTTCGAAATGTTCCCTCCACGCTCCTCTCACATCCATTTCATCAGTTACGGAAGCACCATCCCTATTCACCAATCTCATTATTTCATAACAGCAAGCATTCCATTAATCTCATTCTAACCTTCTCCGCGAGCTTCCTTCCAGAAGAGCTTCCTATTGGCATGTAAGTTCCCATTCAACCTCTTTCCAAACTGTTCATTTACCTCTTTTTTTTCTTCCTACGTATGCACCTTTTAGTATTCCTTTTTCCTCCTTAACATAATCCAAACATCTTTCTTTTGAAACCTCATCATTGGCTTTTAGTACATCCAACCACGCTTCTTTTGTACTCTTAACCGCTTGCCATACCTCTTCATTCCACCACTCACTGTTAACATTCTTATTTCCTACTTTATAATATAAATTTAAATACATTACTTAATTACTTTACTTAAGATAGTCCTGCTATGTCATTACTATCAATACCCTGTAACAATAGCAATACCATTTACCTTTACAAGTTTTACCAATTAGGAAATAGACATATCAATTCAGCTGTGGCAATTGACAATTGTTCCCAAATAGTCACAAATTAATGCTTAATTTGTAAATTTTATACCTATTAAATTAATCAATTTGTCAAAATAATACTGAACTAAGGACGATTTACAAAAAACAATTCATTTATTGATCATTTTATTTTTTCCTCAAAAATAGAAATTTTAAAAACGCCAAAAAAAAAAAAAAAAAAAACACTGGGCTGGGTCTTTTTGGTTCAACCCCGGTTTTTTTTAAACCTAGCACCACACCACTCATTTTCACCGTTTCCTTTCATCTTTGTTTCAGTCACATCGAGCAAAATCAAATCTGCTTTATCAACAAATTACATCCATACAACCACCTCTCCATTCTTCTCCTCAACAGTTATCCTCTGACATCCATGTGCCATACGAATCATATACTATTCGCCGAAAGATAAAAAGGCCTCTTACGGCAATTACGACCTTCTCGAGGCATGTATTAGCATTCCTGGCAAAAGATAAGTGGTATTGAGCAGCCAACCCAACTACCATCGTCCCTTAATCGCCATCCACGACATGCTGGACATAGTATGTGGGCAATTCTTTCTCCACCACACATAGGGATATAAGGGATAGGGGATGTCTGTAAGATGTTGTCTAGAAGAGGGGTGTGGATATACTTATTTGTATATGATATGTGATAAAAGGTGGTTATCTGTAAGAAGTTGACTGGAGATGAAGTGTGGATGTTAAACGGCAAGAAAGAAAGGCGACCATTGGCACACTGGAATGTCATACATATCATAAGCAAATGGGAGGTAATATATAATATATAATATAATATATATATATATAAATATATATATATATATATAAATAATAATATATATATTTATATATATATATATATATATATATATATATATATATATATATATATATATATATATATATAAGATATATATATAATTCTATATCTAAATTCATCTCTAAATTTATTTGTTTATATATTAAATGCGTTATCTATATATATATATATAAATATATAATATCTATATTATATTATATATATATTATAATATATATAATATATATATATATATAATTTATTAATATTAATATATATATATATAACGTATATAATATGGATTGAAATTACAATAAAATATTTCGATAAATAAATGAAT
>JABUQX010058897.1:20000-27500 GCA_015478945.1 Trachelipus rathkii | reverse complement strand
TTCAAAATTACTTTAAGATGAGTTCTTCTCGAAATAAAAGTTTAAATAAGTTTTGTTGCGTTTTCAAGTGTTCAAATACTTGAAAATAGAACTATTTCTTTCTTTAATTTAGTGACTTAAAGAAATGGCGACTTTAGAAGTAATAGGAGATCCTGGAGATGATGAGAGAGAGGAGAATGAAGGGACAACCTTAGAGAAGAGAGAGAGGTGTGAGAGGGCAGAGAAGAGGAGAGGAGTGAGTCCCTAGAATTTACGGGTATGTATTTTAAAGGGAGAGTATATCTATATTAGTATTTATTATAGTATATTTTACGTATTTATATATATATATATTATATATAATATATATAATTATATTATATATAGTATAAAAAACAGGACGCTCGTCTGGAGGAGCTGACATGTGTCGGGATTAAAGTTACTAACCTGGTGAGCTCATCTATGCCCATTCAAGCTATGGACCTTTTGGCTGTTCACACACATTAGCCAGTGAGTTTGAATTGTTGAGAAGTCTTAATGACACCTTCTGTTTGAATACCTCCTTAACCTCTGCTTCACGTTGGGATAATGCGTTTTGACTGTCGAGCGGTGCCTTTCGTGGACATTTGAGCTTCGAAAACCCGATACACGTGAACCCATATGTCGGGATGCAGTATGGATTGGCGACAATTTGATCCTTTTTTTGCTCATAACCTTAGAATCAGAGAAAACGCGCCTGTGTCAGAGTTTATCGTGCTTGCATGCCAAGTTCTTAGCCTTTGTGATAATCAAAATCCTTCGTTTCGACCAACTGCTCGCAGGGAGACGAGACTCATGATAGTACATTTTAGTTACTGTTTTCCTTCATGTGTGTATCTGGACGCACGAGCCACAGGATCAACAGGAGCAATGTATCACTTGTTTATATTGCTATACTTTCGTTGCTGGTCCACTGTGAATAGACTTAGTTTCTGTGCCCTCCCATTCAACCAGGTTTCATCTCCAGTTATCACGTTTGAGGACCTCTGCATCTCTGTTGATGTTTCCAACATATCATGGAGACTCCTCGTTAATTGCCTTCCTTGTCCTGAAAGCAGTTGGCACAAAGTGTCTGTCATCACTCGGGACACACCAAGTCGTCCCGTAAAATTATATGTAACGTATCTTTGTTCATCCGTGTATCAGAAATTTCTCTCACGTCGAAACGTACATTGCATCAAGGACCTTATTTTCGGTTGTGCCAGTCCCCTTTGACCAGCCTTCCTGACAACTGACCATTCTCGATGACGACGTGGTATTTTTTTAAACCGTATGTACTAGTATTTTATTTTTGATACTACCGCCATCTGCACTATCATCGCAAGCAGTTTAGGGGTTCTGGATATTTCCGCCTGCGATATCACAATATTTCCCGGAAAAAATTATGAAGTATCTTGTCTACATCGTTTCGTTTTTACTCAACAATAAAACTCTATTTCTAACAACACATACCTCACTTGGGACAGCTATCAGCGACTGAGTGTCCGAGAGGCCTTAAAACCCTGTCCCTTCACAATGTTCCATGCAACATTCACATTCTGTGCCACAATTGAGAATTACTTTCGAGGGGAGTTAGATTGAAACTTTCAGTCAGACCAAAAATATAAAATATTTATATTCTATATATATATATATGATTATATATTATTTATTATATATATATATATATATATTTATTATAATATTATATTATTATATCAAATATATATAAACTGTATATATATTAATTATATATTTAATTATTATTATCAGGTACAAAAGATGTACGACCAAAACCAGCTCGTGGTTTTTTGTTTGTTTGTTTTTTTGGGCTTTTTTTTTTTTTGGAGGAGGGTTAAATTTCTATTTTTGAGGAAAAACAAACTGATCAATTAATTGAATTTGGTTTTTTGTCATGTCGTTTCATATTTATTAGTTGAATAAATTATAAATAGTATAATTTTACACAATTAAGATTTGGTAATACTCAATTCCCGGCTCTTTGCTAATTGGTGAACCTTGTAAAGGTAAATGATTACTTTTAGTGTATATATTAAATATTTATATATATAAATATTATTATTATATATTATATAATTATATATATATTATATATATAAATATTATATATTATATTATATATATATTATATATTATATATTTATTATATTATTATAATTATATACAATATTTTAATACTATTCATATATATATATAGTTGTTATTAATTTATTATATATACATATAAATATTACTATTATTATATATAGATATATATATATCTATATTTATACTATATTATATATATATAGTTATTTTATTAATAATATATATTTATATAATAGTTATATATTAATATTTATAATAATAATATATATATATATAGTATATATATATATAATATATTAATATTTATATTAATTATTTATATTATCTATTATATTAATAATCTTATTTTTATATATACATATATATTTTATATTATATATATCATTTATATATATATTAATATATATAATATTATATATATATGATACTATTGTTTATAGTATAGTCTATATATCTATATATATACAAAGGTGGGCGATAATAGAATTACGTCGTTAATTTTATCGTAAAAAAAACTTACAGTTAATCATAGCGTTTAGCGGTAGATTAGCGGAAGTTACGTTTAATCTTTACGTCCCGTCTCAAAATATTTCGGAATTGTAATATCAATTGGTAATTTTTTTTTTTAATAATCCCTAAATATCAATTACATGTTAGTGTAAGCATCGATCAGACAAATATTACTTTTGAAATATAGCAGTACTTTTGCCGTTGCGAGATACTTATAAAGCGTAAACCTTATTAATACCAATCCGGTTGTCCGTTAAAAGAATTGTCCCAGTTTCAATGCTTATTTAACAGATAATACAATTCCACGACATTCACTACATCAAGTAAAGAATTGCATTAGTCGGATATTGACATGCGCCAGACGAGTTCTGATAGGTCACATATCCGTGCCAGCGTTCGATTAGTCTTCTCTAGGGTGTAGCGCACATACTGACAATTCGAGTCCTGAGCGTAAGCTTCTGGTCTCAATTGCTAAGTGTGACTGTTAATCGGTTCAACTGCGTATCTTTACGTTCAAAGTGATCCTCCATGGCGGCAAACATTCGCCGATGGGTATAGGCCAATTTGCAATATCGGATTCTTTGTAAAGAAGTACAGGTATGGACTCCAAGTACTGAACATGATGGGACGTATCGGCCTCGTTCCTTCATTAGCCTAAGAAATCCGTTCGCGAGCAAGTCACTACTGCAGGTGAAAACGCGAATGTGGAGTTTTAAGAAACGTTTCCATGCCGTGCATTTTACCGATTGGAGTTTGGATGCTTTGGCGACGATTATCTGCTTACGTGTTACTTGCCTGTGCAGGTTAGTCGAGACGAGACTTTAGACGTGTAGTGTTAGCGAATGGTCACCTTTTCTCAAGGTGTATGGTGTGCCTAATGTTGTATCTGGGTCTGAAAAATCTTACCTAACTTGTAGGAACAGAACTGATTTACCAAAGGTTAACTTTTCGCCTATCCACCCCAGGTCACAGACTTTCTTTTTCTCAGAAGCAACCGTACAGGGTCGCCTATCTCCGATAGTACCAATGTGTCTTTCCAGTAATTATTAGGGATGAAGCTGGTAAACTTTTATTGGCAGAGATGGAGCCTCCAACATTGGAGTCCATTAGTCGGCGTGGTGACGATACTCCAGATCGTTGGTGGTTGTATGGTCCAGACGACGGCTCCTGTCTCGGCCCCCCGGTTCCGGATCTTTAACGCCCATGCGATTTCTTCTATTGGGTCCCATGATAGCAGAGTTAACGCAGATGAAAACGCGGTGCGGCCTTACGCCGATCTGTTAACCAATGTTTTGGGAGATTGCATTATGGTGATGGCCCTGTTAACTGTTGCCGCTTCAAGAAAACTGGTAACTCTGTTCAGATGCCTCACAGTTATAATATGCTGTTGCTATTGTATATTACGCTGTGTATATTATGCATTGAAACTGGGAAATTCTTTAATTTGAACGATGTATTTATTTAAAATAAAAGGATATGCCTATTTGTTTTATACAAATATGTTACTTTTTAATAAATTACAAAGCTATTAGAATATAATGCGAGTTTTATATTTCTTAGTCGCAAAGAGCATTCAAGAGTAACTAACGAAAACGTTAATGACTAATGAACGGAACAGTCACATTCTCGTTTTTTTCAGCGAAGCAATAAGATGAGAATTACGATGCAAGAAGAAAAAGTTCAACATTTTTAACAGATATAACCGTTGAAGATAAACATTCTGGATTGAGTGAGCGTTTTAGGAATTTTAAAACAATTATGTTATCGAATTCGAAATCTATACACTTTAAAAATCTGATAGAATATTATAAACTCTAAATCAAGGTTACGGTTAACGGATGTAGGAAAATTTTTTAACTTATAGTCCGTTACTTCTTTTCGAATTAACGAAAGCTGTTAAAATTAACGAAAATTAACGAGTTATTTAACGGATTAACGCTTTAACGCCATTAACGGTGCCTACCTTTATATATCTATATATATATAATGGTCAACTTTACATTAGGCGCGTAATTAGAGAACTACAAATTCCTCACTAAAATACATTTTTGCAATAATGGCAATTTTTATCAAGAATTCTATATAATAGAAAGTTTTAAAAAAGATTTCTCTTATTTTAAATGTAATAATACATTACGAGTAGACGGAACTGTTCCATTTCCGTTTTGCCAATAGAATGAGCATGAGTTGCCTAAATAATGTTTTCTTTTTTATACGATACCCAGGGTAAACGCAAACTAAACATCTGGCTCTTTTTTTGCTGCTCCGACTCTGTCTCTCGATCCAATAAAAAAAAAATTTCTTTTAAATTAACATCTTATTTCTCCAGGAGCATGAAATAAAAAAAAGTGGGGGGAACTTGGCGCTCACTTCTATAGCAGAAAGGAAATGGAGTTGTCTTACTTGTATGTATTTTATTTTCATCCTAACAACATGAAATATTATTTTTAGACTTTTTGTTTGATTACATTTTCGCTGAACTACTGGTCCTGTATTACAAAATGCATTGTCCTTTGTATCCCAAAATAATACCGGATTACGTACCTAAAGTTAAAGTCTTTGATACATATTATATATATATTATATTATTTATTATACTATTATTTTATATTATTATCATATTATTAAATTATTATTATATATATATATATTTATATAATATATATATATAGTATTATATATATATATATATACTTTTTATATTATTATATATATTATCATATATTATTATTATATATTATATATTATAGATATATTTTTATTATATATATATACATTATATTATATTTATATATGTATATATTTTATTTTATAAATATAATATATATATTTATACTATATTATAATTAATTATATATTGTATATGTTATTTTAAACAAACCCGCGTTCCGCATGGCTCAGGATGGTGTCGATAGGAGGTTATATAAAGTCCTGCGACTCTCTGAGGGTCAAATGCTAAGAGCTTCATCGCTCATACCATAGAAGATAGTCTATCTATTCAACATTGCGTCGAAATCTCCAACTAGACAGAATCACGCACACTTTATTTTTCGTCCAAATTATGTGTTTCTCATTTATCCAAAAGAAATGATTGGATAATTTTACCGCTTCTCATTTCAAATTTATTTGATATAATTTATTTTTCTATTTTATAATTGTTCATTTTAAAAGATGTGATTCAATAAAATTTGTGCTCCTCCTCTTGTTCCGATAGAAAATTAAATTTTTGTCTTTATAATCTGATTTTAATTATAGTTGTTAGAAAATTTTAATGTTTTTATGTAGGTTTTATAAATTTCGTTAGTGCTTCTATAATATTCTGCCTCAACACCAGCAGAGCAATTTCCTTAGACAAGAACTTTCGAATTTCTTTAAATATCTGTTCAAGATTTCAGCCTTCTTTTTTAGTCCTTCTCATTCTCTTTTCTTCTTTACTTCTTCCAACTCCCGTGCAGTCAGATGTATATTATATCAGTTACTCTATATATATATATCTAATTATATTATATACTATCTTATATATATTATATATGTATTTATATATAGTTATGGGAGTTAACAAGCTGTACATCTAAAGCTACTGATAGGGAAGGGTTGGAGAGGCGAAGTGAGGAATCAATCAATCTTGCCTAAATAATGGCAAAGAGATTCTAGGTAATGTGAAGTTAAGGGAATTATTAAGAAATGCGAGTAGGTAATACGAAAGAATGGGAAAGAAGATGTGAGAGGGAAGATAGATCAGTTGGAATAGTGCTGATACAAAGTTAGCGAACACGATTGGTTTAGGTTTGACAGCTATAGAGGAATTAAAATTCCCAAGTTGGTGTGCGTGCTGTGGTATTTGCAAAGCTTTTTGTCGCCTAGAGACTAGATGTGGGGGCTATGATGAATATGGCAGTTTTGGGGATGACTGATTTGCATGAAGGCTTTCGACGTATGATAGTGCAGGTGAGGCGGGACATAGAAATGAAGAAGGTTTCATGCACGGGATGAAGGGGAGATCGTGTTTCTCCTGTTGTCAAAACTAGATATATGGTATTGATTAAGCCGGATGGGATAAAGATTGATGGGTATTTTGACATCACTTGACGACTATTTAGCTTCGGAGTCAAGAGAGACTGGAGAGGATGGAAAGGGGATATTAGTTTATATGATGGGGCTTAAAAGATAAGAGAAAGATGGTGTTATGAGAATTATAGAGAAGTAATATCCAAAATAATGCACACTAAGTAGAGTTTAGTAATCATGAGCGTACGGCAAGATAGGCATGCGAGTAGGAAGATATCGCAAGATTAGGAAAGACGGGAGAAGCCGCACGGTTTATCCTTGCAGATCGAATGCTCCTGCACGTTGAGATCATTTTTGAATGTTTGAAATACTTCCCGATGATGTAATGGCTCGCGTTTGGTATCGACACCCACCAAAAATGGCGGAGAGGGGAACTTCTTTGTAAAAATGCGGAGATGAGGCTATTTGAGTTACGTAATGTCTGGGAAGACATGGATAGAGTTGGAGAAATTAGCACTGACTAGGACGAGAAAGCAGTTTATTGTGACTAAGAAAAAATAATGATAGAGGGACAATGAGGTGCGGACATGGATCGGAATGGAAAAGAGAAGTGGCAGAGAAGTTTGAGTCGAGCGGGAGGCAGAACCCGAAGGACGAGCGAGAGAAAGAAGGTGAGAGCGAGTAGGAGAGGCGGAGACTCCATTTTCTATCATCCATCGATCTCATCATCATCCTCTTCATCATCCATCATCATCACATCATCTCAGCATCATTCTCATTAGTCATCTCATGTCATCATATCAGAGGGCGAATTCAAGTTCCAAATCTGTTAACTTCTACAGAAGAAGAAAATACGGACTTTTTTGAAATGAGCGG
>JABUQX010058897.1:0-15000 GCA_015478945.1 Trachelipus rathkii | reverse complement strand
TATATATATTATATATATATATACTATTAATTTATATTAAATCTATTATAATATATATATATAATATATATTATTATAATATATATATTTATATATATATATATTATATTAAATAAAATATTATTATGTTAATATATATATATATATAAGTATATACTATATATATATATATATTATATGTTTATATATTATAATAATTATATATTATATAATATATATATATTATATTAATATTATATATACTATATATACATTATTATAATATATATACTATATATATATATCATATTTATTTATTATATATATATATTATATATATATAATATAAAGCTATTATAATATTTATATAATATATATAGATATAAATAATATATACCAATCTCTTTCGAGAAATATACAAGTTAGTCCTCGCTTTCAGAACACAATACCATCGCTCTGGATCGATTCTGCGAAAAATACCTCAGATCCTCACTAGCTAATTGCGAGCACATTAACATGTTAACGCCTACAAATCTCTTGACAAAAAGTTCTCCCTTTTCAAATGAGAAGGGTATACATACTTAGATATTCCGTCCCCACTTTTTCGTCTTGACTCTCTCTCTCTCTCTCTCTCCTCTCTTCTCCTCTCTCTCTCTCTCTATCTCTCTCTCTCTCTGCTCTCTTCCTTCTCATCTCCTCTCTCTTCATTCTCTCGTCTTAGCTTACCTCCTCTGCCGTATTAGAAAACCTGTGTCAATTTCGAGTTCACTGGAATTTACTCCGTGTTTACTGACGCTCTATAACAGGAACGGGTTGTGCATCCGCTATCTTTCCCGACCTTCAACCTCTCCTCCCAAAACCTCAAGCTTCATTTTCTGCGAATTAATTGACATAATGATTGCCCTCTCTCTCGTCAAATTTTTTATTCCTTAACAAGACACTCTTATGTCATTTATTCGATCACTCAGCACTCTCCAGCAGCATAAAGCCCCCAGTTCTTATTGCATAATGGTATCCGCTGTGCAACAATATCTCCGACTGCTTCACTTCACAAAACAAATTCACTCTGTGGATCCCTCTCACGCGGGGTAAGAGCAAAGAATCGTGAATAGGGAAAGCCAAATGACCGCTCCTCTTTCGTAGCTATCTATGACTCCCGAGGACATTTGACAGGATGCCTCCATCAACTGATTAATTCTTGCTCTCTTAAAAGCTTCCGATCTTACTGGCATGAGTGCTGGGCGAATGATATGGGCGAAACCTAGAATAACGTTTTACAGAGCCAGATATACCATCGAGGTTGGTGCATTGTGGAACATTTTTGGACATGGCGCTCGATGATTTAGAATTTTTTGAGACAATGTGAGGTTCTTCGACGAAATTACATTCATTGACATTTATTATCGATAGCACTCGCTTCTTTGGTTTTGAGCTGCCAAGATGTATCCCAAACTACCAGCTCCATAGCACACGTTCACGATACTGGTGCATTACTCAGTACCGGTCTATTAGGCCTCATATTTCATAGCGGATAGATGCAATGCTCTACCTTTGCAAAACGAGCGATATGATGATTGGCCATCTCTACAAGATGAAAGGCTTTTTCCTGCAAGTGCCCGTATCACATGAATAGGACATTGTTATCAACTGGACGGGGTGAACCACCATACCTCGAATCTTACCATTCTCAGGAATCTTGGACGAAGCATTTCTGTGCTACATACTTTCCAACCACGGATCCTTCATCTTACACCACATTATGATTATTGTGGGGAGGTTAAAGAATATTTTAACAGTTGGTCACAGTATAGAAATGTTGTTCTAAATTTCACTCTCACCTTCTCTCTATACGTATAAGAGTGTGGTGAAGGTGCATACAAGATTATTTTAAGTGTGTCAATTAAAAAATCTTGCTTTCTAGCCATGACTCTTGCTTCCGAGATGTAGAAGCGAATGAGAGTGGAAATTCACATTCCTATAATAAACAGAAATATCGTTTCATAATTTCATTTAATAATTTCTTTTAATAAAGAACTGCGATTTTTTTTCCAAAAAATTCGCGTTTTCCTCAATAAATGAAAACTATTGCTTAGGAAGCGGATTCTTGTCTTTATATTCTATAGGATATTTTTGTTGCCTTTGGAAATTTTCACTCTCGCCAGCGTCTCTTGGCAGGGGGCGCAACGGGCCATTGAGGTTCAAGGAAGGAAAAACAAAAAAAATGTTTTATGACATTATTCGTGCTTCAATTCACTGTTGTCACAACTTTGCCACTGAGTGTGTGACAGTTAATTGTTTAAAAGGGTTGCCCAAAATCAGAAAGACGAAGACAGTCTGCCGACTAACCCCCCGCACGGTGCGCTACTGCATAGCCCCAATGTTAGATTGGACTAGGTCACACCTCCCCACCACCCTCACCCAACCGGAAAAAGAAATATAGGGAAGTTAGGTAAAAATAAGTAAAAGAATTAATAATAATATTAAATAATTATATTATATATAAGATATAGAATATATAATAAATAATAATAGGAATAATATATATATATATATAAGTAGGTAATTAGATTATATATTATATATTATTATAGTAAAAATATAGATAATATGAATTATTATTATCATATGTAAAATATATAAAATTTGGTATAAAACATAGAGTATTAGAGTGTACCTTTGAATAGTATAGTTATGAGGTAATTAAACTAAGATAATATTTAATATTATAATTAAAATTAATTTTATATAGTTAAGAAAATTATTATATATTATATGATTTATATAATATATAATAGATAATAAAGACGAACATATGCTTCGAGAATCAGTCAAGTTATGAGATAAAATTGTGGAAAGAATAAGTGTACTGCTCACGTATTTTACTAATATTATAGAGATAACGGAGGAATGAATCTAATCTAATATATGGGTATATATTAATATATATAGTAATATATATTAAGAGGATTGTTTATAATATGAAGGTATATAGGATAAATATATATAAATATAGAGTAATATATTAAATAATTGATATAATTTATAATTTTTAGCATAATGCTAAACTTATAGTAGATATAAGATATTTTACATATATATTATAATATATATATTGAATAGAAATATTAATATATAATACTATAATATATTTATTCAGTTATGATATATATAGTTATATACGTCATTCAGTTTTAAAATCAAAAATATATATAGATGAATTTATAGTTAATTAGATATATGCCTATATGCATATGATAAATATTAGTGACTATATTTAGTATTTTATCGTAACAGGACAATAAAATTTTAGTAAAATTTATATAATAGAAATAAAAACATTACAATCGTTATATATATATATTATCTATATGTAATAAAATAATATATAAAATAATTATATTTATATAATATAATGATAATACATATCATATGGAAAGTATATTGATATTAATAAATAGAGATATGGATTTTAGGGATAATAGTTAGATATATAAGTATAGTACTAATTTATAATATATATATAATAACTATATATATATATATATATAACAGTATAATAATATAATTATAATAAATTAGTATATATATATTAGGATAGTAATAAGATATAAATATAATTAATTATATATAATATTATTTAATAATATGATAGAATATATATATATAATATATATATATAATAGATATATATAATAATATTAAAGAAATATAATATAATATTAACATATATATAATAGTATATATAATATTTATACTAATATATTAGTTTATATGTGATATATATATGATATATAATTAATTAATATTATATTATTATTATATAAATTATTATTATAGAAGATATATAATATATATTATACTATTATATAACATTAAATATTATATAAATAGAATAAATTAGAGGATTGCCGTAAATAAATGTATAAGTGTAGTATATATTATATAACTAAATATGAATTATAATTTATAATTATATAGTAATTAATAATTACGTATATATATATATATAGTAGATATTAAAATGAAGTTAAAATGGTGAGGATAATATATTATTATAGATATATATTAATATATATATATAACTGAGAGTATAGTATAAATATATATATATAGATGATAAATGTATATATAATATAATATATATATATATTATATTTATATAATTAATACTTTATATATAAAGATTATATATAAATGTATATGCATAATACATTTAAATATTTATGGTGAAATTTACAAAAGAGTCATTAAATTCATTATTAGGTTTGAAAGGTGTGAAATATTTTTATCAGAGTTGAATCTTTTATCAAATTGTCAAACCAACATGTCATAACAGTTATCTTGTAATCTTGTTATATATTAATTGGAACTCTTTTTCATTCATGCTTTAAGCTCAAGACTCTGCTCCGACTTTCAATGATCTAATAAAACAGAAGATATCGATGCTTTTTCGCTAAAGAGTAGAGTGAAACCCCACCCGAAGGACCCCTAGACATGAGCAACTCACTTTAAATGACGTAAACCCGACGCTATTTGAAATCCAAGTAAGGAAATGTATGTTTTCATCTGCTCATAATCCCCTAAGAGTAGCCACCTACTTTATAAATACTCCCTCAATTAAGATAAAAGACAGAGGAAAGGACAGGTGATGAGAGGACAGTAGAAAAGACAGGAGAGAACGAGAAGATCAGTGGAGGGAGAAAGAATTGGAGATGGAGGTGGCAGCTGCGAGGGGATTGAATATTTATTAAATGAATAGATGAGCATTAACACACCTGGTAACGATCGTGGAACATGAAAGTCGTGAACGAACAAAGAATGTCTATTGGAGGATAGCAATAGTTTTATAAACTTAGGGAAATAACTATGGTTAAGCAGTTTCGAAAGATATTAGATACAGGGAGGGTTGAAAAAACTTAGAGTCCCAACTAATATTTTAGAGAAATAGATCAGTGTCTTTAAAAAAATGGGGAATTATATCTTTATAATTAGTCAAGAAGCCGAAAATTTAATAAGTTATTTGAATATAAAATCAGATGTTGCTAGGATATATGTAAAATATATGTGATGAATAAGTATAATCGATATATATCTATATATGAGTTTATATGCATAATGTATATATATTCATTAAAGTTTTTCTTTTTTTTTATGTATTTATTAAGTAATATTAACAATAATTTTAAAAATTCAGGAAATTAAGTACCATAGAATTATATGATAGACCAAAAAAAGGGTAGAGATTAGTATCAGTGTTGTGGCGAGAGCTATGGTCAAGGGGAAGCAGAGGAGTTAAGGTAAGGAACTTGAAGAAAAAACTTAACATTTAACATTTATGATGTAACACAAGTCAATATGCAAAATATAATTATATGAATCTAATTATAATACAATTACTTAGGTATAATCAAACATAAGTTGGGTGCTATATAATAGGACTTGATGGCCTAATGGCATATGATGTTGTATATCTGTTTAAAATAATAGGATTTAACTATGTATAAATGATATTAAATAATAAACAATGGCAACTTATTGACGTGCAATCAGTGATGTAATAATAGATAAAATCAATAATAATAATAATCATAAAATTAATATAATAATAATAATGAATAATAATCATGAATAATAATAATAACATAATTAAATTAGTAAAAATTAAAAAACTCTGTTATATTCCTTTGAAGATCAAATATGGCTACCCTGTTAAACCGTGATTATGATAATATGATTAATAATAATTGTAAATTTATTAATTTTTTATTTCATCTATCGCTCATTATAAAGATAGAGCATTTATTAATTAATATAATTTTTGTGAATATAATTTGAATTTGAAAGATTTATAATATATTTAGACTATATATATATATTATAGATTTATGATAAAATAGTAATAAATAATTTTATATAAATAGTTATAAATTATAGATATATTGCAATCTATAAATACTAATATAAGCTTGAAAATATATATTAATTATAATAAGTATAATATTTAGCTTATAGCTATTAGACATATATTTAGATATAATTTATAATAATAGAAGATAAATATATATACTATGTAAATATATAATAAGAAATATTATTATAAATAAATATATATAAATACGAATATATTGGATTCGTATTCGATCCATCAATGTACCCTACCATTTTTAAAAGTAAAATCAATGTTCATGTAAATTAAATAAAACATATTTTACTGATAATATATAAATAAATCTATATTTATAAAAACTCATATATTGATTTATCTTGAGAAATAATATTAGATTTATAATTATTATTATATGCATTTATAGTATATTTGGAAAATGTTAATTTAATTGAAATTTAATAAATGCTTCCTGTGAAGCTGATAAATTATTGTATTTTAAGATGCTTAGATTACGATTTATTATTATGTTTCTTTGTTCTTATGTAATTACAGTTTTTCGTCTAATGGGTTTTTATGTTTATGGTTTAATGTTTAAATTTGAGAACTATTGAATGGAGCATTGTATGAGTAAAGGAATAAAGGGATTAAATTGGATAATTCAGCAGGATTTTATTAAAGTTTACAAAGGAAAGTGAATTGGTCTGACTGGGCACAGCACCAAAGAGGAGGAAATCACCACTACACTGCGCGACCTTAATGAACCAGGATATCTGGAAAGCATAAATCTTCACGGCTAATACAAGTGGTTTATACTAGTCGTATGATTGACTACATTATTGGGTAGTTAATTGGTCATTTAATTTTGTGACCTATTAAATGACTCACAGATTAACTTAGGAACAATTATTCGACACAAGATCTTGAGCTCGTATAATAGGAAAGATATTTGAACCAATTCGAACTTGGATCTCTTGGAGACAACATCCTAAGTGGACTCGCAACCACTTACCATTATTGTCCATTGTGATCCCGAATCACAGAACGGCCTCAGGTGGCTGAAATGTGTAGCAGGACCCTGCTGGACTGCAACCATCCAGTTAGATAATAGCGACCCCTTCTGTGTCCAAGAAGCAGAGTATGCACTGTCCCAGTGTAGAGATGATCGAAGCCAGCGGCCTCTAAATCCTGATGGTGGTGGACGCCGTAGTAGATAACCGCTATGAATCAGTAAGGGACAGGAGATGCTGAATCTATTGCTCTTTAAGTGACGGGACAAACAATTAATATCTAGGAGCGAAAACTAACGGCGCAGGGGGGGCGCCAAGCAAGGTAGCCGTCATCATTAATAAAGGTGTTAAGCAACTTTAGTTAATATTAGGAAGTGTGATGGGAACAAGAGACAGGGGATAATAATGTAAATGTCCGACATAAGATAGTAGATGTCGCGGGAGGGCGTGCTGCAAACAAAATGGGGGCGACATGTATAGACTTGAATAGAGACGAGAAGCGTCTAAATGTATTCATTAGACTTCCCGGACTACGACAAAAAACTAGCGATTAAGCCAGAGTGTTTATATGCTACAAAATTAGTGAAGGCAAGTGAGGTGACTCGTGTAGTGCCCACACACTGAGGCCATCTCAAGACAGCGTGTATAAAGAAAATGAGAGCTAGTAAGGGGGCAGGAGGTGGTAGCACACCAGGATCATGAAGAAAGATATGGATCAGGTAGAAGGATGAATCAATACATAAGAAGAGACGTAATAGAGAAATACAGCCGCTCCAAGCTGTCCCTTTATTTAAGTCTGAGAAGATAAGAGGGAAAATAAAAATTTTTTGCAAAAAAAAGTATTATTTATTCTTTAATATATAAATGTCCTAATAGTGTGGTTTATCATAAAGAAGGGGAAAGAAGAGGAAAGACTAGAGAAATTAAATTAGTTAAAAGAGACTGAAGCAACAATTTAATCTGTGTACCGAGTTGGTTAAAAGATTATTTTATTGTTTGTTTTTTATTTTGTTGTAAATTAGTTTTTTTTGGTAAAGCAAAACAAATCATACAAAATATTTAATATTAATTAAGGAAATTAAGTTATGATTGTCACTTTTTTTGAACCAAGTATTATAGATTATTGTAGTAGAATGAAGGAAGATTTTATTTTAAAGAAAAACATATATAGAAAAATGTAAACATAACACTTTTAAATTAGTATTTAATTGTATTAATAAAACGTTATATTAAATTTTTTATTATTCCTCTAAAATGATAGATAGTAAAAAAAAACAGTTACTTTATTCTGTGAAATAAAATCCGCGCTCCTCATTTCTGAGGTGTCAATAAAATACGAAAGTAAACCTATACCCGGAGAATAATCTAGAGGTAGTTGAAAAGCAGTAGAGAGGGAGATTCCCGTCGGAACAGTACGAAAGGCAGCTCAAGACCTCGACTATCGACAAGAGCAAACGGAGGACCACCGGTAAGTGTGAATAGACACCCATGTAAACGTAGTGTAGGAGGATCGTGTGGGTTCTTAGTGGTCTACTTATGATTAGATTGATGTATATTATAAAGTTTCAATTTTGGAAATGTCGGCGTTAGATAGATATAATCTATCATATTCCACTAGGGAAAATAGTATGAATAGAAATTTGTTAAGAGGAAATAAAGACTTACTGAAACCCGAAATAAAAGAATGATATGATTTGAGAACGGACGTATATTTGATGCGGAAGTAAACAACAAATACAGAGTTCATATGAGCAAGAGTGAATCCTAATAACAATTGAATGTAAAAGGACCTATATGCAGGAATATTTAACCAACCAAATTGTTAAACTAGCATTGTTAAACTGACATAATAATAAAAAAACCTATGAACTTTTAAAATAACACGTTAATCCTAAAGGAGGCACTAAACTAATAAATTATTACATATCTACTCACTCCACCCCAAATAAATATACATTATATATAAATATAAAGATAATAGAATATTTTATCGAAATTAGTAGGATCTTTAATGTCATCAATAGTGAATAAAAGTAGTATAATTATCTTTGATTTGAATAATAATTATTATAATATATTAATATATATTATAGATATATATACCTAATAAACAAAATAAATATACTAAATAACAAGTGTCCCAAACCGCTAACCAATATATATTATAATATTTATATGTTTTTTTGTTGGTGTGTGTGTGTGCTGTTGTTTTGTTCTTATTGTTTACCATTTAAGTTATTTTATTAATCAAACTTTTTATTAGGCCATTGTTAACTTATCGTAACATCAAATTTGTTTTCACTAGAATATTTTATCAATCATGTATTTTAAATTAATGTGTATTAGGCATTGTTAATATACGTCAGTTAGTCTTGATCTGAAGAACATTAAAAGAGTAGATGATGATGAACGTATTATTTTTCTTTGATTAATAATAATAGTAAAAATGAACAAAAACAAAAAGAAGAGAGTAAATTAGACCACTTTACTTCTTAAAAAGGATGAATATTGTAGAAATATCAGAGAAAACGCATGAATTATTGCCGTTATGTAATAAATGTTTTTGACTAGGAAGTCAAAGATCTTTCTTGGTGTACTGTCATTTTTAGTGAAAACAAACAAAGGTGTATCAAAGTCTCCAAAATTTTAACAAGGGCATCGGAACTTTGATGAAAACTCTTAGTACTATGTAGTTCATAGATTTAAAAGTAGTTAAGCATACAATAGTTAATGAGGAGGGTTAAACAGGAAGAATATAGACATGGAACCGAGGCCTGTAGTATAGAACGACGAAGACAAGAAGACAATGAACCGCGTCAATGGATGAAGCAAAGTGTGAAGAAGTGCAGTGGCACGAGGGAGGTCACAGGCATACCACATGTAGGGTGCTCGCTCCATTTTGACCCGTCGACTGCGGGCAAGCACTACGAACATCTCTGTGTGCCAGTAGCCCACACCGGGTGCAGAGGAAAAATTGTCTTGCATACATGGAGACCCACATGGTCATAACACCGAGTGAACACTGTCCTGTCTCAGGAACGACAAAGTTTGAAGTGAGAGATCGTCTGTGTAAGGTTCTAGGGGAAGAAACATTTGGGTAGACATGTCGTTCAAAAGAGAACAAGCAAAACTGTTCAGAAAAGTGGAATTTTAATATCGGCCATATGTAACCTGGACACTTCGCCAGAGTCAGTGCATGAGATGACTAGATTCCAATTTAGAAAGAAAGTTATAAGTGTCAGCCAATTGCCTGGTAGAGGAGCAGAAAGAGACACCGTTGTACCGTGCGGTAACCTGGAGTAGATGGAAAGGAAGAGAGCAAAGAGAGGTAAGTGTCACCCGGTATTGAGCGCAAAAAGAACGGGGACAAATACACCGCAATAACGTCTGTGACGGACAGAGAAAGAAACAAAAGAGGGACTCATAGACACGAGAGCGTAGAGTATACAAAGTTCAGGCCATTGTATGAAGTAACATAACTATGAGACAGACAAGCTAGCGTCAAGAAGGAACCACCGCATCGCAGGCAACCGCTTAAAGTAGGAAACATTTATAAGAACATAAATTTATCTGAGAGGGTTCAGAACAATTGAAAATACTCTAGTATTGGGCGTATGGATTCTTAGGTAATTCAGCCGGGGCGTGGTCCAACGGATAGGAAACCGAATTATCAGAACCCAATATTGCAGGAGATAATAACTAATTCCCAAAAGAGATTATTTAATATTTTTTTTTATAGTTTATTTTGATGCACACGCTCACTCGTATGTTCTGACAAAGTTACAACCCTCCACTATCTTCATATTCTGATTGATCTCAGCCATCAGAGTCTAAAAAAAGAGAGTTAAAGTCCAATGATTGTTTTTAATTCAAAATAATTGGTTATTTTTTCAACCCAGAATAAAAAGTCCATTGATTATTTTTAATTCAAAATAATTTATATAATCAGAACCTTGAGTTATTTTTTTTTACCCAGAATTTGGCACAAACTAGGAGAGAGATCCAGAGGAGTTGAGTTGGTTCTTTAGTTTTAAAGTCTTCCCAAGGGAACTAGGGATTACATGGAGAGGATCCCTTGTAAAGGAGGATGCAAAAGGAGGCCTCATGGAACAACCAGAAATTAACAATGTAGAATAAAAAGATATCTTAGATTGCGATTCAAGGAAGCCCTGAGCCACAAAACTCAATGTAATAGAAGTAATTGAACATTAATAGTTAGTTTAGTCATATTCAATATACAGATATTAACTGGGAAAATCCCGAATTTTGTACATAGGAAAAAGCAGGCTTTCAAATAATTAGACATCACACTAGTTTTTACTGATATTAAATATACAAACAAGAAAAATGACCAAGGATTTAACTCCCTCTTTTTATTAGTATTTTTGACATTTTTCATAACTTGCCCTTTTTTCTCAACGTTTACTTCCCTAAGCTCTACTCCCATGAAGTTTTTCACTAATTTCTTTATCAGCCAAGCAGTCAGTCTGGAAACAAAAAAAAAATTTCTTAAGCACTTACTTTAATTTTTTTTTTTTTTTTTTATAAAATATTTCAATTTGTTTGGAAAGTTAATTTTTCAAGTTTTATGAACACATATTAAGAATTTTTTAAAAGGCACTGCTTGTGGTGACACTTGATTTATTTTTCAAAATGTTCAACTACAAGAAAAGGTGTCTTGAGCACAGTGAATTGCTATTAAGAGCAAATTTTCAAAATCCTACACGCTTTTTATGTAAAACTACTTTGAACATATATATAGCTATAGGTAATTAGTCATTGTACTTTTTGAAGCTTTGTGATAGCTGGCACCTGCCTCAGTCTATTACCACTATAATTTTAATATCTGTTTTCAAGTTTTGCTTTTGAATCTCTACATGTTACTAAAATTTTTATATTTTACAACCTTGCTTTTAAAAATTTCCTTTTAACCTAAATTGTACCTTTTTAGTTTATAAAATTTTCCCCAGTTATTATCAACGCTTACTCTAGACACCATTCATATTACTAGTACTATAAAATGTAGACAAATTTCTTCTTGTACAGATTTTCATATGGTTTGAGAATGTTGAAGTAAAATTTGGTAAACAGAAAATTAAATTTACATTTTCTGTTTTCATATCTCCCCGAAATATTTACAGAGGTGTGAGTTGGTGGTAAAACTTTTTGCTGTATGGTGTCTATTATGCATAATTTCATTGTAGACACTGTACTGTACCATCATTGTGGAATTGAGAAGCATATATTCAATTATCACCTTTGATATATAGTCCCTATGATATGTAAAATATTAGAAATGTAACGATACCAGAAGAGGCTGATACAGATACTCTTATTTTTTTTAGGTGCCAATACCGATACTTTAATTAATATAATTAAATACACAGTAATAAAGATAGAACACATTTGTGTACTGGTAGGCAACTCAGGATTGCATTCGATTCCATTTACAACAAATACTTAGTCATTTTATGTTCATTATTTGGTGTAGTGCACAATGTATGATTTATTTATAATTGGTAAATAGCATCTTAAAAGGGAATAATAAATGCAAGAAATATAAAGTAGATAACTTGTTTGTGTTTATTTTCAAAAAATATGGTACCATTCCAAAAACATCTTTAACAAAGTTTAGTTACAAGCTTTTATGTTTTAACATAGGATTACAATTTACAAGAAGATTCTATAAAGCTAGCTACAATATAAAGAATTAAAATAAGTAAAGAAGAGACCTCAATGTTTAAAAATCTGAAAATACAAAAATAAAAAAATTGCTGATTATTCAAAACAGACATCATAATAATAGATACTGCCATTAAGATAAGAGAGGATAAAGATACCATTCATAAGACTCAAAGGATTTAAAAAGATACTCTCAAGATGAGAGAGATGTTGAAGTACAAAAGAACGAGTATAGAGCTAGAGAGAGATTGCATAGATATCTTTGAGAGCCTGTTCCTTTTTGGGTGTTTACATTACCACCTTGAACACTAAAAAATGATAGCGCAGCGATATCAGACGAGATGATGAAGGGAGGAGAGACTGAGATGAGATGAATAGAAATCCTTGAGCATTTTCTTGCCACCACATGAAAGGGATAATTCTCGTTAGATGTATGCAGCAGAGTATCGATGTATGTGATATACATATGAGCCTACTCTCCTAGCTGATTCAGAAGATTAGCAAAGTTGGAGAGATAAAATCTTGCTCCGTTAGATGGACTGTCTCTTCAGTGTATTTGATTGAGGTTCCTGTGAGGGTGTTGAGAGATGTGGAGTCACTTGAAGAGTGAGGAGAGAAGAGCAGAGAGAGATTAGAGAGATGTCAATGGCAATTTTCGGCTGAGTGAACTTATCAAAGTCTAACATGAAATCCAAATACTCTTCAAAAGAATCTGTATTTTGCACCATCATCAAAAGCATCATCATCATTATCAGTGCTGTATGCCAGGGTGTTGCTGATAAGGCAGACTTCTACTTCTGTGAACTTATTTTTTTTTGTCACGCGGAGCAAGCTCACTCGGTTATGCTATTTAAATTGCATTCTAGAAGTGTTCCACTGTCGGAGATGCCATTTTTGAGGGGGTTTCAGCTAGCTTAAAGAATTACTTATTAGAACCTTTAGGTTATATATAAAAACTAAGTTTATTACACAATGTAAACAAGAAACGAAGATTTAGTTATGGTTGGTTAATATGTTCTATTGATTTTGATTGATTGAAATTGATTAATTTTTGGCGTGTTTACTGTCAAATGATTTTTTATTTTTCGTCTAAGCATTGACGAGGTTATTTAGAGTTATGATGCATGAAAATAGTATGAATGAGCATACTTCTATCAATTAGCGAGTAGAAGAAGTAGTTACTGGCATCACGCTGGAGAAAAAGCAAGTTGCGAATGTATGAAGTATTTTATGGGGTATTGAGCAGTGCTTAAGAGAATGAAGAGTAATACCGGTGTAAGAACCGGACGGCGAGAAGAGAGAGAGGAGAGAGGTAATTTGACGAGGAAAGAATCCTGGGATAAGAAATACCATTTGGAATATGTTGATATAGATTTTAGAGTATTCTGTGGTGGCCTCTATGACGATTATTAAATAGCTGATCAAACTGATAAGAAGTGAGATGTAAGGACAGGAGAGAACTACAGGTAGATGAGAGATGCAGTGAGTTGCAAAAAAAGTTTTTTTAAGAAAATATATAAAAAAAGCAGAGATTATTTTTATTGATTTTGCTTCATAAAGAGAGAGAGGAAATTTTTTTTTTAAATTTGTGAGTGAAATTTTGATTGAGAGAGAGAGAGAGTATAAGAGTGAGGTGTGTACGAAAAATAAAGAACAAATTGTAAATAAATGAAGGAGGATGAAAATATGATCACTTACTATTTGATAGTACAGGGTTTAAGCTATGGGATTGAGAGATTGAGAGAGATAGAGCGAGATAATAAAAATACATAGTGATTAGCGACAGATGTATTCAATGTAAAGAAGTTGAATAAGAGAGCGATGTTAAAAACCGACCGAGACGAGAGAGAGAGAGTGAGGAGGCGAATTGGCAGTTATACTAATGGTCTTATTCTCGTCCACACACTCAAAAACCTGTCCAGAGCCCCCTCACCCTTGACTGCCTAAACATAGAATGTGTGGACAACATTTATCTGTATCCTCATTATAAGTTAAAATCACACTGTAGGAATCAACTTCGGATAGTAGTACTCAATTTACTCAGCGAAATCTCAATAAAAATAATACCCGTATAATAATAAAACTCATAAAAATAAAACTATAATAATAATGATTAGCTAAAAATTTATCTGAAAAATAAGCCAATTTTTAAAATAAAAATCATAATATCAAAAATTAACAATTTTACATTCTTTACAGGGTCATCAACTAGAATAATTTTTAGAATTTGATTTTCACTCACTAGACTATTTCCTATACTGTTATAACCAACTTCTATGTGAGTGACTATAACACTTCGCTATATATATATATATATCTGACTCAGTCGTGATTCGCTATTTTTTGGTGACGTTAATTAAGAATTAATCTATTAATACATTATGCTCAGTATAACTTATTTACTCTCTATAATTATCATTATTAATTAAATTTATATTTGATAAA
>JABUQX010058896.1:12500-39835 GCA_015478945.1 Trachelipus rathkii | reverse complement strand
GTAACATTTAACAAAAATTCATCATAACCTCCGTCTAAAATATCATAATCCCCTGCGAATAATCACAAACATAACAAAGTTTTTAACCAAACATAACAAAAAACAGAAATTTTATTCCTAACATAAACATAAAAATAAGTTCTTTGAGTAAAATATCACAGTAAAGCGTAATAATTTTACTGATTTTAGAGCAGTAAATCAGGAAATCCAACCCATCCCCGCAGTCCCCTACCCGCTCCACCCCTGTGATCTATTGGACTATTGAAGTCAAGTCATATTTCAAGTATCATTTATGGGACAAACATAACATAAAATAAGCTTTATATACCAACCTACGAATATATGCTTAACAACAAAGTTTAGCATCAATAAAGCTAATAAATCATAACCGCGACTAGGAATATAATGTACAAATGCAAACCTAACATACCTAGCGTATGAATAATCAGCTAACATCCTGAAAATTCCCTACTGATCAAGGTAAAGTAGCTAACAGGTCATACAATACTCGATATGTTCCACTTTTCGAGCATATTAGCACAGGTGAAAGCCGGTTATCTAACAAAATCCCTTCCAAAGTGACCAATCTATCAAAAGATGCCCACATCTTGAACTATGAATTGACACTTATCGTTCATCAAAGTGTTTCACTCGTTTCGAGTCTAACATCATTTGACCTATGAATACTAGACATTAGCAAAAGTCTAGGACAAACCTAACATTATTCAAAAAAAAATAACCTAGGCTCACGTTTTCTAACACATCATCGTCAGTTTAACACAGTAATATCTTACAAAAACTAATCACTTCTCTAACAAATCAGTGTTATTCCCACATTTCATAGTAATATTTACATAACGTACTTAACTTACGAATAAACAGTTTTCAATAACCAAGAGTATCCAAAGCAACACATTACCTTCCGAGAGAAAACCCAGGCGAGGATTGCGCGCCTTTGAAATGTTGTGAATTTGCGAGGGGGGGATCACCGAAGGGGTGATTAAGCGGGCTTTACCCTCCGAAGGAGGGTAAGGCCTCAGCCCTTCGGCTGAGGCCCAAAGCCCGCTTACACCCCTTCGGGTGATCCCCCCTCGCAGGATTCACACCCTTTCAAGGCACGAATCCCCCCCTGGGTTTTCTCTCGGAAGGTAATGTGTTGCTTTGGATACTCTTTGTTAATGAAAAACTGTTTATTTCGTAAGTAAGACTTATGTTAAAATTTACTGATGACAATGGTGGAAAATAACACTGAATTCTGTTAGAGAAGTGATGAGTTTTTTTGTAAGATTATTACTGTTGTAACTGACGATGATTGTGTTAGAACGTGAGCTAGGTTAAGTTTTGTTGAATAATGTTAGGTTTGTCTTAGACTTTTGCTGTCTACGATTTAATTCATAGGTCAAATGATGTCTATACTCGAAACGGTGAAACTTTTGATTGAAGATAGTTGTCAATTCATAGATTTCAGATGGTGGCATCTGTTTGATAGATGTCACTTGTTAAGGGATTTTGTTAATAATACGGCTTTACCTATTGTGATATGCGGGAAAAAAGGGAACATATCGAGTATTGGTTATGACCTGTTGCCTTTACCTTGAATCAGTAGGGAATTTGTTCAGGATGTTAGCTGCTTATTCATACGCTAGGTATGTTAGGTTGCAATTTGTACATTATATTCCTAGTCGCGGTTATGATTTATTAGCTTTATTGATGCGTAAAAACTTTGTTGGTTAAGCATATATTCGGAGGTAAAAATATAAAGAACTTTATTTTTATGTTATGTTTGTCAAAATGATACTTGAAATATGACTTGAATTAATAGTTCAATAGATCACAGGTGGTGTGTGGTGGGTAGGATATTGCGGGGAATGGGGTGGCTTGATTTACTGATTTACTGCTTTAAATCAGTAAAAATTATTACGCTTTACTGTGATATTTTTACTCAAAGAACTTATTTTTATGTTTGTTTATCCAAAATGTAACTTTACGGTTGGTAAAACTTTGTTATGTTTTGATTTTCGCAGGGGATTATGATAATTTAGACGAGGTTATGATTGAATTTTTTTGTTAATGATGTTACGAAGTTGATGTAAACATTTGTTACGTCAGCATTATATTCCTTGTCAGTATGATGATTAGACAGAGTTATGCTAAACTTTTGTTTAATATTACGATGCTTATGTAAAATTAACATTGATATGTTAGCAGATTGTTTGAAAAAGTGGTGAATAGGTTACGTTTGCACGATGTGTTAGGTACTTTACTGCTGATAGTGCAGAAGTTTGTAATAGCTAGTGGCTTTATTCACGAAGGGTGTTAGGTTTGGTCGCTTGTACATCTACTATTTTTAGTTCAGGTTATTTTTTGTTAGCTTTATTTAACTGTCAAAACTTTAGTGACGTTAGCATACTTTCGCTGCTCTGTATGATAATTAATAAATGTTGTGATAAATTTTGTTAAATATTACTGTTTCAATGTAAAATTAACGTTGAAATGTTAAGAGATATGTTGGTAAAAAGTATGAATAGGTTACGTTTTGTATTGCAATGTCAGTTACTTTACCAGTGTTAAGTGTGGAACTTTTGTCAATGTTAACAGTCTATTTCGTGCTAAGTTGCTGTTAGATGTGGCGTCGTTGTACATTATTTTTCTTAGTTCTGGTATTGCTTGTTAACAAAGCTTTATTAATGTAGAAAACGTTCTACATTAATCTTTTATTCGTTCGGTAGTATTAATTTCGAAGTTTCTTATTACTATGTTATTGCTTGTGTTGTTTTGTCGAACGCAGAAATATAACCCTTTTGAACTGATATGGTTCAATTCGTACGTCGTATTCTTGTTTACTTTCTTCTGATGGTTGAAAGAAATGAATCTCATTACTTTTAAGGGATGTTTATACACTATTTTTCAGTAGGATAGTTTTTCTCAGTGTTGATACGATGACATCTCCTCGCATCTCTCCCTGGTTGTTGATATCTTCACGAGGAATTTCGTTATTCCCAACGATGTTCATTTATGTTAAATCGTAAACCGAATAGCGACTGCTACATTGCTGGTATAAATCCTGCCAGAGGGTCAAATATAATAAGATTGCATCACTTTATTCATATGCTTAATGCATAAATCATTTTCATGTTAGAGTTGGTTATTTTCTGAAAGGAGGCCGGAGTCTAAAAAGAGTAGAAGTCTTAAAACTTTCTTTTATTCGTATTTACTCGTTTAGGTATTATGATGGTTAAGTATTGTTATGACACATTTTTTGATAAATGTGACTGTGTCAATGTAGGATTAACGTTAATATGTTAGAGATATGTTTGAAAAAAAGTATAATAGGTTACGTTTTGTATGTAAAGTTAGTTACTTTACCTCGTGTTAAGTCTGGAACTTTGTAAGTTAACAGTTTATTCGCGCTTTAGTTGTGTTAGTTTGTCGTTGTGCACAATATTTTCCTAGTTCATATGATGCCATGTTAGCTTATTAATGTGAAAACATGTTATGTTAGCATATATTTGTTGATCAGTATGATAATCGGACCAGGGTTTTGATACATTTTTGCTAAATTTTAGCATGTTATTGTAAATTAACATCGTTATGGTTAGAGATTATGCATTGAAAAAGTAAGATTAGGTTACGTTTTGCAGACCATGTTAGTTGCTTTATGGGTGTTAAGTGTGGAACTTTTGTTAATGTTAACAGTTTATTCGCTTGCACAGTTGTGATAGGTTTGTCTTTGTACATTATTTCTTAGTTCATGTTACATTCATGTTAGCTTTATTGATGTGGAAACCTTATTATGTTAGAGAAATCGTTGATCAGTATGATAATACCACTGTTCGTGATAATTTAGTTAATTATTACCAGGCTTAGTGTAAATTAACATTCTTATGTTAGAGATATGTTGACAAAGTGTAATAAGTCACGTTTTTTGTATGCTATTTTAGTTACTTTACTGATGTTAAGTGTGGAACTCTTGTTAATGTTACAGTTTATTCCTGTTTAAGGTGTGATAGGTTTGTCTTTGTACATTATTTTCATAGTTCATGTTACACCATGTTAGCTTTATTAATGTGAAACTTTGTTACGTCGGCATATATTGTTTGATCTTTGTATAAAGAACTTGATTGTATGTTATGTTTATGCCAAAATGACACTTCGAAATGGTGACTTGAATCCAATAGACATAGATCAATAGATCACAGTGGTCAGGCGGAGGTTGGATAGTGGTTTGATTTAGTGATTACTGCTTTAGGTATGTAAAACCTTGACAATTTTAGTAAAAATTTGACCTGTAATCAATAGTCAATAGATCAATAGATCAAATAGATCAAATTGATCAATAGACAATAGATCAATAGATCACAACTGGTCAGGAGGGAGGGTGGATGGTGGTTTGATTTACTGATTACTGATTTAGGGTATGTAAAACATGACAATTTAGTAAAAATTTGACGCTTAATCAATAGATCAATAGGATCAATAGAGCAATAGAGCAATAGATCAATAGATCATAGGAAGATGGGTTCAGGAGGGTAGGTGGATAGTGGTTTGATTTAGTGTTTACTGCTTTAGGGTTGTAAAAACGTAGAATTTGTAAGTTATAAACAAAAAGAATAAGAAATTTTATTATTTATTTATTTATTAATTTATTGATTTTTTTTCTTTTCTGTATCGAGGATACATCATAGAAAGATGTATACCAAGTTTCGTTTTCTACGTCAATATTTCAGTTTTGTGGGGGCTGTGACCCCCCTTTTGGGATGTGTTATGCGTGTTTTAACCTATATACGATTGGGTACAATTAGATGAAAGGTAATATACCGAGCTGTCATCGTTTCTAGGTCAATATTCAGGTTTGGGGTCCAGAGACACCCATTTAGGCTGTGTACGGTTATTTAAACCCATATACATGTGAGTACCTTATATGGTAGGTGTACACCGAGTTTTCATCGTTCTAGGTCAATATTTCAGATTTGGGGGCCGGTCCCCGAATTTGTTCAAATCGGTCATTTTACCCCGTATACATCCAAGATACAACCTAAAAAGGCTGATATCAAGTTTCATTCTTTCTATGTCAATATCAGATTTTTGGCAGTGAAGTAGCCCATTCTGGGCATCCACAGTCATTTTTACACCCTGTCATCTAAGATACATCCTCAGAAGGTTGTATACCAAGTTTCATCATTCTACGCCAATATTTCAGATTGGGGTTGGTCCCAAAGGGTCAAATCGGTCATTTTACCCCGGATACATCTTAGATACAACCTAAAAAGGCTGTTATCAAGGTTTACATTCTTCTATGTCAATATTTCTTCAGATTTTGGGGTGAGTACCCCATCTGGGGCCTCCACAGTCATTTTACTCCCGGGGTCATCTAAGATACATCCTCCAGAATGTTTGTATACCCAAGTTTCATCATTCTACGCCAATATTCAATTTTGGGCTGATGGTCCCCAAATTTGATTCAAATCGGTTTCATTTTACCCCATATACACCTAAGATACAACCTAAAAAGCTGATTATATCAAGGTTTCAGCTTTCTACATCAATATTAATGTTCGGGGTGGGATCCCTTCTGGGCGGATCCTAAGACACCTGTGGGGTCCCCTTCGGGACCCAGGGGGAATGTAACCTCGTATACAACAAGGATTATGCCGCCATCTAACCCCCCTCCAAATTTAACCCAATACGATAACTCTAACTACTACCACCACTACTACTACTACTACTACTACTACTACTACTACTACTACTACTACTAATAATAATAATAATATAATAATAAAATAATAATAATATTAATAATAATAGAAATAATAAAAACTCCAGAGGATGAGTCGGGAAGCGGTGCCGCTATTGCACGGAGCGGTGCGGTTGCGGTGCGGTGCGGTTGCGGTGTGCGGGCGGTGCGGTTGCGTGTCGGTGCGGTGCGGTGCGGGGCGGGGTGAAGGACACGCAGAAGGGTTTAAAAAACAACTCAGAAGTGATGCCCTTCGGGGATCCACTTCTTCCGGCCGAAGCCGGAGTCTGAACCAAACCGCAGCCGGAGCCGGAGGCGGAGCCGGAAGCCGGAAGCCGGAAGCCGGAAGCCGGAAGCCGGAAGCCGAGTTGTTTCTAAAATCGACTCTGGGAGTCGGGAGTCGGAGTCGAAAGAAGTCGGCTCGAAATTGTGATCACTCCGTGATCATAATTTCTTCGAGTAATAATACTTATAATAATAATAAATAAATAATAATAATAATATAATAATAATAATAATAATAATAATAATAATAATAATAATAATAATTAATAATAATAATAATTAATAATAATAATAATAATAATAATTAAATAACATGAAAAAGCAATTAACTTAGATCAAAAAACACGTTTCTTATCAGCTACGCTGATAAGAACACGATGTCCTTATCAGTACGCTGAATAAGACACTAGGAGAAACGTTATTTCCTGAAGTTGTCTTTGAAACCCTGTTCCATAACTACTATTATATATATAATAATATAATATATATATATATATATATATAATATATATATATATATATATATATATATATATATATATATATAATATATTATATATAATATATATATATATATATTATATTATTTATATATAAATATGTATATAATTAATTTTAAGATACGACGGAAGAGCGTTAAATTTCTTTTGATCTAACGAATAAACTATTTCAAACCATTTTCGTCAACGGATTAACGTATTAACGACGTTAACTTTTTAAATTAACGGTTCCCCGCCCCTATATATATATATATAAATTATTATAAAATATATATATATATATATATATATATAATATAATTATATACTATATATATATATATATTATATATATATATATTATTATATATATATATTATATATATAATTATATATATAAAGAGGGACTGGTATCTATTCTCAAATTTCAATACTCTCAAGTCTTGCTCCTTACGGGGGAACTTTTGGCTTGAAAAAAGGAAAAAAAATAGTAAAGACAGCGGTAATCAAGTTCTCTTCTACTTTATATCAAGGTGAACCACCAATCAGAGTGATTAAATAATATATAATATTTATATAATATATATATATTATAAATATATAATATATATATATATATATATATATATATATATATATATTATTATATTTATTTTATTTATAATATATACAAAAAAAACTATTATACTCTATAATTATATAATATATTATATATATATATATATATATATAATATATATTATATATAATATATATATATAAATATATATATATATATATATATATATATATAACCCTAAAATTATTATATATATATTATATATATATATATATATATATATATATATAATATATATATATATATATATATATATATATATATATATAATATATATATATACTATATTATATATCTTAAAAATAATATATATTAATATATCATATATATATATTATATATATATATATACATATATATATATATATAACCTTAAAATTTTTCACTTTACATATATTTTATAATTGCAGAAATTCATGCTTGTTACATTTTATCAGGGATCGTGCTAAATCTCTTTTGCGCTATGTTAAAATCTTTCTTAGTAAAAATTAAATTATTTTTCTGGTTTCGATTCTTCACTTTGGAAAAAAGATGTCAACTCTTAACTTTGTTTTGTCCACTTTTCTTTATCATGTTTCTTCCGACTGTTCAACGATTGCTTTACTTGCTAAAAAGATTGAATTTTCTCCAATACCTTCGCAAAATTTGCAGCTTTACAAAACTGATGAGGTCCTGCTTTTCCTCTTCCACGTCCACCCAACTCATTTGTGCCTAATATTATAATTTCTTCTAGCTTGTAATTTCAGCTCTCTCTCTCTCTCTCTCTCTCTCTCTCTATCTCACACACACACACACACACACACACACACACACATACACACACATACACACACAGAACTTAGTACTAAGAAGGCCTACGGTCCTGACGGCAATTCACTTGTTGTTCTTAAACTTACTATTCCTAGCTTGCACCCTTCCTTAGTAAACTATTTCATCTACGTCTATTATCTTGGACCGAACTCTTAAATAGAAGCGTTCGCTTATTTAATCTGTGCTGAGGAGGGTGGTCTCCTCTCAACCTTCTAACAACCTTCCTATTGAATAAGCTTCTGTTCTTTAGAGAGGTTTAGAATTTGTTAAAATTCTTAAAAATTTGGAAACTTCTCGCTTGTAATTATTATATCAGACCGGTAGCATGTCTTTAGGAAACAACTGATTGGTGATTTACTTTCCCTTTCCTCCGTCCTTTGTTCCTTAGGTTCCTTATTAGAAAATTGGTATTTCGGTAAATCTTTTGGTGTGGAACCCAATATATAGAAATCTTTAGATAGATACTTGCTCAAAACTTTGATTTATAAGCCGTCTTATTTCTGAATTTGTATTTCTCTCTATAACTTACTCTTTGACTTCTTTTCCGGTCCCTCAACTGCAGCTGTTTTAAATTGTAATCGTACATACTTTAAATATTTTGATAGTGATATATCGCAATTCTTTTTTTCTACTTTCTGTTAATGATCTTCTATCTGTCCCTTCATCATTTATCCACTTTTATGCTGATTATTATATCACTCGTTACTTTTGTCATTTCAGGAGTCTCTCACAATAGCAATTAATTGATGGTTGGATGGTGAGCCTTGGTTTTCCTCGTATTTCTAACTTGGAGCAATGAAAATTTAGTTGTTTCAATTCCTCAGGAACTCTATTTCTTCATCTTTTCACTCGACATAATTTCCCACCCACCAACAACCTCCTCGAAAAACAGAACTAAAATCATCTATGTCCAAACATTTTCTCGGTATTTCTTTTCTTGTGATTTTCCTTGGAAAGGTCACGTGATATATCTTGAAAGGATAACGTGACCTTTCTTAGAATTAGAATTATCACGTGACCTTTCTTGAATGGGTCACATTGTTTCCCTTTAATAATTAAGCTTCGAAATGGTCAGGTATTCTGAAGAGTTTCAGAACTTCACATCGCCACAGTTGATTGTTCTGTATAGAGGGGGGTGTCATCAATACCTGCGCGGTGTTTGTATCGCAAATCTAGGGTAGCTCCACTCTCACAGTTCTCCTTGAAAGAGTAGAGACAATATCTTTTCGTCTTACCAACTTTCCACACTCATTAACTCTCTCCAATCTTTTCTTGTAAACAAATTGTCACATCCTCCTCCTTACACTATCGCTATTAAAACAAACTCTGCTCTTCTAAACTTTCCAATAGCATGACTACTCCTTTGAGAAGCTTTCGTGTGACTGACCTATCTTCACAATCTCATTCTTCTTTCTTTTGTCCAGCTTCCTTACAACAGTCTAAACTGCTACGCCCATTTATCCATGTAATATATATATATATATATATATATATATATATATATATATATATATATATATATATATATATAATATATATATATATATATATATATATATATATATTATAATTATATATTATATATATGTTCGAAGAAAATTACTATGTGTGTATGCGTGTGTGCTCGACCGTATATTTCACAAAGTTATCCTGACACATACATTCTTACACAAATATCTAAATATTTTTCAATGCCTTCCTACAGATATAGATATTAAGATTCAACAGATGAGGTCTATTCATAGAGTCATCAAATGCAAGGATATTCATGGCGGCTGGACCTTATCTCCTATTAAATCAAGAATGGAGGCAATCTTAAAATTATTCTCATATTTCTAAGCTAGTTCAACGCGTGTGTGTATTTGTATCTGTGTGGATATTTTGGGTTACATGTTCATTTTCAGTCGATGTGTGTGTATATATATATATATGTATATTGGATACGTGTAGCTGCGTATTTGGTTAATCTTTTTAAGAGATAGAATCTATACTGTTGAAGTATTTTATAAATACTAGAGAAAGGGAGTCACGTTTTATATATATAAAGTTTAATCAAATACGATTTTTACATTTGGTAATTTTTATTAAAAAGAGATCAGAAGCATTTTGATAAATTAAAAATAATATTAAAATAATAATAAAAATAATAATAAAATAAAATAAAATAATAATAAAAATAATATTAAAATTAAAAACTGTCTATAAAAATTTTGTTTTTCAAATAGATTTACATTTTATTTATTTATTTATTTACTTATTTATTTATTTATTTATTTACAATTTAAAAAAACAAACTTCGAGAATAAATTAAAACATTTCTTAGTGCCATTAGTGGGCTTAGTGTCATTACTGGTCTTAGTGTCATTAGCGGTATTACGTATTAGTGCCACTCTTTTGTAGCAATATATCAAATTAAATATCATACCTTATAAATTAAAATATAATAAATTTTATTAATAGTGTAAATTCATGAACATTTAAAGTTATCTTTTGGATAATGGTATTGATGTACGTATATACACCTATGAGTAAAATAAAGGTCTTAATTAATTATGTACATAAATATGCATGTACACACACGTATGGTTTGATGAATAGCTAAAATTAAACATAGTATGTAAATATAAATGAATATACACACATATGTGTAGGATAATGATCTAAAATTAAATGTGCCATGTAAATATGTATAAATATATACACCTTCATGTGTGACTATAAATATATATTATATTTAAAAATTACAAAAGACAGCTCGAGCGAATCTTTCATCAGTTTGTAATTACGACATCTAAACATGATCCAACAAATCGAAAAACAAGCTCTCAGACATCAAAAAATTAAAACAATGGCCAAGCAAATTTATATATATAAATATAAAAGAGCTTATCAAAAAGCCTTTAAGTGCACTGGATACAACAATTAAACAGCTGGGGTTCCGATTACAATGATAAACTTAGTTACGCTTCAGCTGGTTTCGTTAGAGTAATGGTTAAACAATTCGATATAGAATGTGTTGGAGGTCTTTAAGAGTGCTTTATTAATAGGTTGATAACATTGTAATGGATGATGTGGTTTCTCTTATTTTTAGATAACCTCTTTTGTTTAAAATTAGTTATTTTTATTTATCTTAGGTAAATAAATTTATAAATAATTAAATATAATTAAATATATGTTAATAAAAAATATATACAAATTAAAAATAATAAAAAAGTTTATATAGGAGGATTGATGGTCTAGTTCATAATTTATTCAACAGAATTTAATTTGCATTTAACGATTTAGTAAACATTCTTTTTCAATCTTACCTGTAAAAATAGATGAGAGTAAAATGGTTAGCCAAGGTAAAATGAGAATGCCCAAATAAAACCACGTTAATTGGTTTACATAAATATTTCTATAATTTAATAAAAATAATATAGAAATAAATTTATATAGATTTAAAACAATGAACATTTTTTTTTCTGCTCAAGGAGGGATCTTATTAAAAAGAAAATATTATTACAATAATGAAAATTAAATAAATATAATATAATAGCATATAATTAACAAATAATTAATTATATTAAATAGATTGTTCTTTATATAATTATAATTACATAAATATAAAATTATAATATAAATATATATTAGTATAATTATACATAAAATTATACATTAGAGTTCTAATATATAAAATTATTTTATTAAATTTTATGTGTAAAATAATTTATCTATTACATAATGGTCTAAATTATTACGGATAATCATATAGAATTCTTTCAAAATAATTGTATTATACTGCTCCTTATATTGTTGATGTAAATTACATTAATACACACACACACACAAAACAAGTAGATGACACAACACTTAACACACAGGTCAAGTCTACATATATATTGATATAGGTAGAGTACCTTTAAGTATTAGGAAGCAAGTATATATATATTATAAATATATATATTATTGGTACAAAGTTACTCCAATTAATAGTTAGGAATAAAGATAATATAATATAATTAAATTATGTATATTTAGTTTCTTAATTTTAATAATTAATTATAATATATAATTTAAAATTATTAATATTTTGTATGTGTTTTTTAATATATATTCTCATATATCATATATAATTATTACAATCTTGAGGAAATCTATTATCTATATATATATTCTATATTTAATATAATATTATTATTTAAATTATATATATATATATTTATATTATATTATTATTATATACTTTATTACATATAATATAGTATAATATATCATATTATTGTATAATACTTAATGTACTGTTATGAGTACTTTAAAATTGTATCAATATATTGTATATGTTTTTATATTAAATGTTCTTAATTTCATATTTATATATTCCTATTCATATTTATTCTGTGTTATTTTGATTCATTTAATTATTAAAATTCCCTTAATTCAAGTAATTAGAACAATCACTTTCTTGATCTTTCCTCTCTTATTTATTTGATTCTTAATACTATATATTTGGAATTTATTTGTTATATATGATCACATTTATTTGTATTATAGAATATTACCATAAAGTTGAGCTTTGAATATTTTACAAAGAATTCTTTATTACTCTAATGAAAAATATATAGTACTATAGAAGTATGAAGTACTGTAGAATTATGATATCCTGTAGAATAAGTTATGATAACGAAAATAATATATATCAACATAATGAGGCCCGTACCAACATATGGACACGAGGGTTATAACCCTCTGTTTTTAATTACGGGAATTACAGCATAACATTTAGTAGTATTAATACGGCTAATTAAATTCTTATTAAAATAAACATACAAAAAAAATATATTATTTAATTATATAAAAGGGATATACTATACTATTACTACAAATAAATTATAATTATTTGAATGGAATAGCAATTATATTAATTAATATATATTTCATTATTTATAACAGATGTCTCTGCCGCTACGGTAGTAACACAATCGAGAAAAGAAATTTCTATTCACGAGGGTTATTTGTTTATCTCCTCGAGATTCCCCGCGTTATATAAACTATTGCGCCCGACTATCGGCTGTATTAACTAGTAAACCCCGCACCGGCCTCCTCCTGCAAGTCTATTTATATTCATTAAAATGGTACCATAAATGTACTAGCGCTGATAAAATACCAAGCATCACGTAATAAAGGTTATGTCTCTATTTCACGCTTTAATTAACGCTAATTGACTGGAAGGATATATGCAGATACTATTCTAATTGTTATTCCTAACAACCTCTGATATTATTACAGATTTTATGTAGTCAACTATTATTACTGAGAAATTTATTTTCTTATTATTCCCGGTTTATCAAAGTAAGTGATGAACATTATCTTTTTATCCTAAATCTCATCTTCCTTATAATATACAATAACAATAAAAACAAAGTATATTCTATTATAATGTTAACTAAATATACAATGGATACCTAACAATCCTCTATATTTCAAGATACCTAATTAATTATCTTTTTAAAATATATATTACTATTGAATACGTCGTGCACGCACTCATTTACAACTATCTTAAGACATATTTTACTAGTTCAATCTATTAGCATATGTATGAATATACAGAATTTTACTATTTTTATCTCTTCTGAGCTATTCTTTGCTCATTTCTTAATTTTCTTCTTCTATTATCTTTTTACCTTCCTTCAACGCGCCGGTAATAGAACACGCACTCGCGTTCTACTAATTGCTCGACTCCCCGCGCTCTCCTACGAGCGGATGATCTTCGTAATCTACTTATCTCACTTACTCTATCCTCATACTTTACTTACTTATATATTCTTACTTCCTTTCATCTTACTATCAATATTTTATACTATTTCACATTTAGTTCATAAAAATTTACGCCAAAAGAACTCGCATAAACTTGCTGCTCATTATTATATTATTTTTAATACCTAGTAGATTTCTTTGCTATTCTGCTATATTCTTCTTAGTATTCTATTTTTTTTCTAATAAAGTTGTCAGTATCTTCATTCTCTTATTTCATTATATAATATTTATATAATATATTAATTACACTTTTCAGAAATGAAAAATTTATGAAACTTGCAAATAATTTAACTTAATAAAATTATTAAACCTAAGAAAGTAAACTAATTAATAAGTAAAATTAAATCTTATTCAATTATTAATTAATTCATATAGATATATAAATTATTTAATATTTAATATTATATTAATTAATAATAATATTATTATTATATATGATTAATTATTAATTTAATTACATTAATTAATATTATATTAATATAATATATTATAAATTAATATATTATATATAAATTTCATTAGATTATATATTTAATAATTAATTATATATATTAAAATATATAATATCAATTTATTATTCACTTGTTAAATAGTCAGATTATTATTATTAATGTGATTCCACTCATATCAAACTAGAATTTCTGTAATCGAGCAGTTACCCGCTAATAGACGTATAAAATATAAGACTAATTAGATGTAATATATCATACCCTATGAATCTAATAATGGCCCTGATAATAATATTAATTATATTTAATATATTATTAATTAATTTAAAATTATTTATTATATTAATATATAATATTAATTCTTTATATAAAATTATTAAGTTTAAGTATATATATTTAATAATATAATAAAATATAAATCTTCAAAACTTTAATAGAATCATCAACAAATTAGGAAAACATACACGATTATTATAATAAGCCTAAAAAAGCAAACCTTTAAGAATATAGAATTCAATCTTTTGTAATAAATATTAAGTAATACTGAAACATAAAATATTAAGATATATAATATATAACCTATTATATATATATATAAGTAGGTTTAACATTATATATATACCAAGTATTTATATCAATGATATATATTCTATCAATAATATATATATTATAGTATTTTATATTTTAATACTATTAGTTATATAATAATATACATATATATATATATATATAGTAATATATAAATATACTAATCAAAACAGCAGGGAATATGACATTTATAAATCAACGCAGTAAGGATATCCATGGTCATCATCATCACCTTTGGAAATGTAGAGCTAGGGTTTTGGTTTTATTTTGGTCTATTAATCTGTAACTTCGGGTGTTATGTATAAGTTATCACCGTTAATGCGTATAATACAATACCTGTGTATTGGAACTAAAATGTCATAATTATAGAGGCAACCGGGGCAAACCAGGAACTTACGTTCAAAGTCTCGAAAAGTATAAACGACCTTCATTGAGAAGAATGCCAAGTTATATGCGAAAATCACACCTATACTTAACAATCTTAAGAATAACATAAATAACCTCACTATGAATGTAAGTTCGTTAGGCTTTGACAAAAGAGCTGTCACAATAGAGGAAAGTAACCTTATTTCTATAGTCAAGAATAGATAGGAACATACCTCACATAAGGAGTATATTCCATATATATATATATTAAATAGGTATTAATTAATATAAATCGTGGAAGCAAGTGGACCATTCATCAGAAGGATTACCAGGTGTAAGTTTGTAGCCTCAGCAATCTCATACGAGGTAATACTTTCCCTTATTCGACCGCGATAACAGCTTCATCCTTCGATAACTAACGCCGTTTTTCATTGTGGGAGAACGCAGCCTTGATATTGACCTTAATTGCTTAGTCTTCCTCAAATAATGTATCCCTAGTTCTCAGGAATGTAATTAGTGTCGTCACTCGAGTAGGAGAGAAGACCATGTGTGTATATTTTGTGTGGGGGTAAACAATAATACCCACCATTACTTGGGGGATGAGATCCGTTCCTTTATAATTACTTATTAGTTTCGTTTTTTGGTTAATTGAGTATGATGAGTCTCAGAACCTCCCATGCCAGGGATGGCAATTTTGGTCCGTCTTGGCATGGACTTTACGTTATACGGTCGTTAATATATCCAAACTTAAATAGTTTAGTATTATATTATATTTAATAACGATTATATTATATATATAGATGTGCGGGATACATATATATATATAATTATTATATTTAAGTATTATATATATAACTAATATGCTGAAAAGGTTTATTTTAGTGCATTTAACCATGTTTTTTTTTACTTGAACATTTAACCTAAAATTCCATGTTTGCACCACCGTTAACTTCAACTAACAAATCATTTTACCGTCTTGATTGGTAACCTTACCGGCATTAACTAGCCGAGTAAGATTGTTTTCACTTTTAAAAATAACTTTTATGGTATCAGCTAGTAAGTTTCATGTGTTACTATCCTATTACATGGTAATAAAACTATGATAGTTTATATAAGAGAATGTTTTGAAACCTTTAAATATCTTTTATTTATTAAACAGATATTTATACTCTCTCACACCTCTAGTTTTAAATTCTGATATTCCAGCAAAACTGTTGGTGTATATATTTGTTCCTTACTAATAATCAGGTATCTCCACAATGATTTCCACAACATAATCCCTCTCTGTAGTAAACAATATACATGTAAAAACTATTTAGGAACATTAGAGGTCAAGCTTGTAGAAATAATACCATTAAGTTAATGAATATTTAAAATAAAAATAGAACAATAAAAATCAAAAGAAGAATTAGAAAATATAATATAGTATATTGATTATATGTATAATATTATTATAGTATATATATAATACAATATATATATATATGTTATTAATATATATACCCATATATAGTACACATATCATATAACTATAAGTAGATATGATTACTGGCGATTTTAGAATTATAACAATAAAATAATATAGATATATAATACAAACCATAATAAAAAATAATTCTAAAAGAATTTTTAAATTAAACAAGAAAGTAAAATTATGAAATTAGAAGAAAAGTTACAAGAAAAGGAATTAAAAATTAAGATTTAAAACATGTGGTGCAAAAATTAGGAAAGGTAAATAAATTAAAAATGAAATGAAAAAAGACTTAAAAAAAAAAAAAACTTAATTTCTTCACAACTCCTCTTTTAAAAAAATTTGATTACCATGCATTTTAGTAGAAAAACATAAGATAACATATTTGATAAGGTGTCATTTGATAAGCGTAACTTGTTGGTAAGGAAAGAAAAGTAGGAAGAAAATCATAAATTTAGATTAATATTATTAAACCAAATTTTTATAAAGATATTATTATTAAACTATTTGCATAAGAAACTAACTTTAAACTAAAGAAACTAACTAACGTGTAATAAAATATAACTTAACACCACTATTTTCTAAAGTAACTGACTTACAAATTCAAAATAAATACATAAGAAAATACTTTAAAAATAATGTTTATGAGTGATTTTTATAGATTACTATTATTTATTTATTTATTATTATTATTATATATATATATATTATTAAATCTATATATTATTATTATTTATTATTATTATTATTATATGATTAAGATTATTCAGTTAATAACAAGCAATGAAATAATGTGATAAATTGATATAGGCTAAATAAGATCGTCGATAAAATCGTGCGAGAAAACAAAGGTCTAACTGTCTTTTTTTGCACTAACAAATAATTAAATTGCAATAGTAACTAAAAACTAAAGACTTGCAATAAGTTAAATAAACTACCATTATATATTATATGTACCATTATTATTAACATATATATAATATGATGGTTATATTAGCTATTTATATAATATATTTATTGATAATATATATTATATAAATATAACTATATTATATTATTACTATAAAATACTCTATATACTATATTACTATCATATAAATTTGTAGTAGTAAACTATCATAATCTGGGCTCGGACTCGCCAAGAATAATCTATTTACTAAACTCTTGGCTCGTCCGATCACTATCCCATTCTCTCTCACGGACTCTCTTCAATTGATTAATAAATTATATATAATATGTATATATATTAACTACTATATGTATATATATACGGTATATACCCTATATATTTATATTATTAGTAGACATAATTACTGTTATATTATAGTATTATGATAGTAAGTTATTATTATCCTATTTATATAACTGATTAATGTTAAAGTGTTCTTGCACTATATTATATTATACTAAAGAGGAATTCAATGGTCTCTGTCTCGGCAAGGTACATCAAATGTAACTAAGAGGGATTGCTCAAGGGCAACAATTATAACTAGACAATTATAAATGTTATTACTGCTATTAATTCAACATACATCTCCCAAAAGTCTTGGCGACCAGGTAACGATTTTCGTGCACCCAGGATTTTTCGGCCCCGGTGCGGCGCCACACCACAACATCAGTGCCTCCGGCTATTTCATTATTTGATCATGGGAAAAGGGAGCCGAGCCACCTAATTGATTGATAAAAAGTGATTTAAGTCGGGGAAGAATTCGCAATTTCCTCATCTTCAACATCCTTAGTGTTTCAGTTTTCCCTCATAACGGTAATATTTTTTCATTTATCCAATTCGGTTTCAGCACTGAAAGAAAATAAAATTTGCTCGAACACATATGAAGAAATTTGTTAAAAGATCGATCGGGGGTTTCTGTCTATAATTATTCCACTTCAGTGCTAGCAGCACGGGCCGTTATGAATTGGAGTGCCTCGATATAAGTATATATTATTATATGATATATATATATATTATTTATGATAGTCGTAGGAAAGGGAGAAAGAGTAGATATAGTATATTAGTAAGAATTAAATCTATACTTATATATATATATATATATTATATAATATATAGTATATATTGCAACAATAGTCAGATTATATTATATTACTATTAACTATAATATATATATATATTATATTAGGTATATATATATAAGTATATAATATCAGTATATATAATACATTACTATATAATTAATTATATATATAAATATATATATATTAATATATATATATTATATATATATATTATAAATATGTATTAGTATTATATATTATAATATATTCTATATATATATACGCTATCTACCGTATATATATAATTTATATAATATATAAATATATAGAATAAGCAACTATATAATAGAAATTATAAAATATATATAGGTATATATGTACATATATATCAGTATATATATATAGCATATATAAATATATAATATTTATATAATATATAATCTAATATAATTAGTACTATGTAAAATCACAGATATATTATACTATATATATATATATATATATAACGCTATATATTATAATATAATAATAATACGAATAAGTAAGCGCAATTGCTATATCGAACCCACCCTACGGAGTAGGTTCAAATTTGTCTAGAATATTATCCCTCAATTGACAAGAGTAAGATTTGATTTGCCGTAAAATTTAAAGAAGATTTAAATAATTCTGTTTGCCTCTCTATCTGAATTTAAAGTACTCACACACACACGGAAATACAAGCACCAGAGCACAATCAAACACATCATATATAATAGTATTATATAATATAAAATATATATTATAATTATAATAGGAATATACTAATAATATATATTATCTATCACTATATAATATATATATATATATATATATCGTAATATCATAATTATAGGTATATATAAGATATGTAATACTTCCATCTATTTAAAGTCCCACCATGAGGGAATTGGTTAAAGCAAGGCGGTGGGTTCCTACTTTCCATTTATTTAATTTCTATTTTCTTGAGGGTCAATTTTTTTAATTTATTTATTTTTTTTTTTTTTTTGCCCCCCCTCCTCTTGAAAAAGGGCCTTGCCCTAAGGTGGTTAATCGATTGCAATATATAATATATAATTATATTATATAATATACTTACAATATAGTATAATATAATTATATATATAAGTATATAGTATATTTATATATATAATATAGTATTATATAGTATAGTAATATCTATTTTATATATATACTATACTAATATATAATGTATATATATATAAATATTATATATCATATATATAATATATATATATATATACTATATATTTTATATATATATAATATATATACATAATACTTATACAGTTGTTAAAGCCCGTATATATATATAACCGGTATACTTAGTATATATTTATCATATACTAGGAATATTATATTTATATGAATAATTAACTTATATAATATATAATATATATAGCTAATATATTAATATAATATCTGTATAGTCGTAAATATAGTGAAGTACATTATAGACATTTAAGAATATATATTTACCATATATACCGTGAATTTTAGAGTGAAATAAAGAATATATGATAATATATATTATATGTATATATTATATCATACTATATATATATATAGTATATATATAATATATTAAGTCTATATATAGATATATTACTATATATATATGGATATATATATATAATATATATTATATATATAAATATTATATATTAATACGTATACTATATATATATATATATATTTATTATTTATATATTATATACTACTCATAAGTTAGGTATAATAATAATATGTATATTATAATATGTATTATAATATTTATAGTTATATATACTTACTATGTGAGAGTTTTTGGCTACACATAATACGTGTTTCTAAGGGATACGGGGACGGGAGTACCAACACATCTCTCATGTATTTCCACAAACCACTTTTCTCGCAACCTCCATCTTTATTTCGACAATGGGATAATTAATATAATGATAGATTTTTTTCTTTTTCCTTATTAAATGTTTTATCATGTTTTTATATAGAAGATTTCAAAAAATAAACAATATTGTTACGGCGTTATTTTCATGAGAGTAGGGTGCACAGTCGTTTTATAAGATAGTGTCCCAAAGCTCCCCATGAAAAGTTGTCACTAGCAATACTGCTGTCCGGAGGGAAAGGTTTTTAGGAATGTGTGAGCAACATTTTTGCCAAATCAGGATACTCTTTGCTTCTATACTCCCATCATTTTAAAAGCATTACTTCCTACGTGGAACCAATATAGCTCTTTTTTTTTCTTCTTGATATTTTTTATGGGAGTCCAGGAAATGTGCTGCTAGCGAGGATATTCTTCTCCTCTTGATCGTCACACTATGGAAGACCAAGAATTATATTCAGAGTCTAAATTAGTGATGTAGTTAAACGAAATATCGATATTTTTTCCGATAATCGGTTTGTTTTAACATCTTTTTCGTCCCCATTCGTTAATAAGCACTAAAAAAGGGCTCTCCTGCCAACATTCTCTCTCTTCACATATAAATATATTTCACACTATGATATTTTTTATTTGTGATGTCTTTAAATGTCGTTTTGCACCCAATTAAGAGTTTAAGTATATAATACAGATTTTGGGTGTAAGTAGTAAACACAGTTTAATGCCTCTGTGTATAGCTTACCAAAGCTTATCTATAAACCTTATTTGGGTTTTTGAAGCTCGTATAAAAAAAAAAATACATAGAAAGAAAGTTGCTGAACATCCTTTGCATTTACTTATCAAATATATCTCGTCTTGTCGGTAATTTTGTTATTAAACCCAAGCATCGTAGAGAGTTGCTTTCAAAAACCACCATGATGCAAAACAATCGATTACATTTAATAAGAAAAAAATCGTCTTTTTTTAACGATACGGCTAATACTCAATCTATGAACGTCATGAAAATTCGTCAGCAAAGGAGTCAAGCTAGAAATATTTTAAACTTATCAGTTATTAGTGTAAACAGAGAAAATTTTTACGCGCCTTTATCTAGATTGAGCATTGATAGTCGTATATTATGAATACTATGATAATGAATATATGACATACATATATATATATATAATAATATATACATAGTAATAATAATATATAAAATATTATATATAAATTATACTATAGCGAATATATATATATATATATCATTATTATATTATATATAATCTGTAATGAACGTTATTGCATATGTATAGGTATTATATATATATATATAATAGTAGTATATATATATATGACATTAAATATATATATATTATTTTATATATAATAGTATGCTTATATAATAATAATTATATATATATTATAATATATGATTTCTATTATAATATATCATATTATAATATATGTAATATGTAGATATTAATATATATATATTATAGATATATATATATAGTATAGTATTAAATAGATATAAGAGAAATTATGATATATATATTATGTATGTATGATACACTGACTTCTCTGTCTTCAGAGCTGTTCAGTTGAACATTATAAGATCCCACTCAGCCGGAGTTGGCAATCCTTTATCCCCTGACAAGACAAGGAATGCTCCTCCCGCCGCCTTAGGGTCAACCGTTTTAGCCAAAGGTTTCATTCAGGAATATCTCTAAAGACACTGCAGCAATATATCGACGCATTCAACGGTATATGAGTATTGGGTTAAATTTTTCGTCAATAGATATTTTGTTTCATTATTTTATATGTCTTCATTTCATATGATTATTATTATTATTAATCATTATTATTATTATTATTTGGTATTATAATTATGATGACTATTATGATTATAATTATATTATATTATTATTAATAATTATATCTATTATAGATTATTCATTATTTATTCATTTATTATTATTATTACATCTAAGTATTAATTTGTCTTAATGCTTTTGAAATAACATTTTGAAATATATTACAGCCTCGTGTCTTCCGTGGGTTCCTGAAAAAGGCACTGTAGGGGCTTCTGGAGATTTAGCCCCGTTATCCCACCTCGCCCTAGGGCTCCTCGGAGAAGGAAAAATGTGGAGTCCTAAAACTGGCTGGGGGAATGCTTCCAATGTAAGACTGCATAAAATATTATTCTTCTTCTTCTTATTATTATTATTATTATTATTATTATTATTATTATTATTATTATTATTATTATTATTATTATTATTATTATTATTATTATTATTATTATTATTATTAGTAGTAGTAGTAGTAGTAGTAGTAGTAGTAGCAGTTAGTAGAGTAGTAGTAATTGTTAATGTAGAATATTATTAGTTAATGGATTAATAGATTTATAGTAAATTAGTAGTAGTAGTAGTAATAGTAGTAGTAGTAGTAGTAGTAGTAGTAGTAGTAGTAGTAGTAGTAGTAGTAGTAGTAGTAGTAGTAGTGCCATACCAAAGTTCTTCGACAGATTAAAGCAGGACATTTACGTTTAATTACCTTTTAGGTATTGGAAGCCTATGGCTTAAAGCCTTTGTCTTTAGGGGCTAAGGAGGGTCTGGCCCTAATCAACGGAACGCAACTTATCACTTCCTTTGGAGCTGAAGCCGTCGTCAGGGCTGAGGAGATCGCCAAGCAGGGTGACATTGTAGCTTCGCTTACTCTGGAGGTTCTGAAAGGAACCTCGAGAGCCTTTGACGAATGTAAGTCTAAATAATATTCATTAATTATCATTCACTGTAAATACTTTATTATTTTAATTTTTAAAAGTTGTGTATGAGGTAGTATTTATGGGAATATTTTAAAGACTTTTATCGATTTTTTTATACCTTTTTGATACGATGTAGATGTGTGTGTGTGTGTGTGTGTGTGTGTGTGTGTGTGTGTGTGTGTGTGTGTGTGTGTGTGTGTGTGTGTGTGTGTGTGTGTGTGTGTGGTGGTGGTGTGTGTGTGTGTGTGTGTGTGTGTGTGTGTGTGTATTTTGTAAAATAGTTTGATACACGATCGATCCAGTTAGTAGCAATTTATTGCAAATTATATTTGAGTTAGATATAAGTTGAATAAGATATATAAACGTTAGATTCAGTTAGATCAACGTTAGATCATGTTATATGCAATTATATAATTTTATAATGTTAGATACAGATTGATTAAAGAGAGTTATAGTTATAACAAAGTTAGGTGTAGTTACAAATGAATAAGTTAAATACATGAGATACAATTTTAAAATTTAAATATATGGGGAACAAATTGGGTTTAGTTAAACAAACGTTAGATGCTAAATTTCTCTATTTTATAATTAAAGCCGTGATGAAGCTTCGAAATCACAAAGGACAACAGGAGGTGGCGAAGAGGCTAACTGCTCTTCTTCATTCGGAAACATATCCCTCAGAAATAGCAGGTAATATTTCGCTTTTGGAGCTTTCTCCGTATCAGAATTCTATCGGTCTTGCCAGTATTAAATATCATCCTACGATACATTTTTACTCCTACATTTACACTTATTGAAGCAAAGTTTGCGTTACATATTTAATCATATACCTACCACCAATATTTTTAAATGGAGTTGTTGTATATAACTAAATGCGTTTCATTTGAAAGAAGTCTTTTACTCATGCACTACACACACACACACACAAATTTATACAGTTTATATAATTACAATCACACACACATACATATATATATATTATATATAATATATATATATATATTATATATATTATATAATATATAGATATATATATATATAATATATTATATATATATAATATATATATATATATATATATATATATATATATATATATATATATATATATATATATAGGACCTTTTTGACGTTCATTGCACGACATTTATAATTTCTGACAAATAAATTGCATATCGAACAAAAAATTATAATACCTTACGTTTACAAAACAGAAAAATAATTCTCCGAAAAAAGTTTGACAAAATTTAAGAGTAAAAACCAATACTTTATGAACAGTTATTGATGAATGATGAAAAAATAGTAGCCTGTATTAAATAATACTTAATGAGCGTAAAGTTAAAAATTAAAATTGTTTGTTAAAATAGTTGATATAAAACAAAAATGTTAATATACTTTTAAATAAATCTGACCTTAGAAATAGGTCTTTCCCATGGGAAGAGGTATGCTCATATATATATACTACAACCTCTACCGGGAAAAAGGAATACAATGCTGGGATGCTGGTCTAATTTTTGTGCGGATAATGTAAAAATGTATATATATATATATATATATATATAATATATATAAATATGTATACTTACTAATAATATATATATAAGTATATTAATATATATCCTATCATATATAAGTTATATATATGTGTATATAATAATAGGTATAGTCATATATTACTATAAGTGTGAATATATGAGTGTGTAGTATATATAAGTATATATATACTAATATATATATATATATAGTGTATATATTCTAGTAGTATATTAAATATCTCACAAAACTACAATATAACTCTACAGAGGATAGAAAAATCCATTCAATATACAATTTGTCCTGGTAAAATGTTAGCTCAGTTAATAAAGTTTTAAACATATAAAAAATAATAAAAAAAATAAAAAAAAATAAAAACCAAAAAAAAAATCAGAAAAATTATAATTAATCTAATAATAATTATAATATGATTAGAAAGCCTGATTATAAGACCACCTTTTATTGTGGTTACTCGTTAAAATAAATGAACTTTCTCTATTAAATTTTGCTTTTTTTTAACTGAGAAGAATACCCCAAACCCTAATGGGGTAGGGCTATTCTAACCGCACCGCTCGCATAGGCAGGAGTCGGGGCTCTCTCGGCCGCCGAGGAGAGACTAGCGTGTAGGACTAGACTCCCCCACTACCGGGCAGGGAGGGTCTTTCCGGAACCCCGCATCTTTACGCGATAATTGAAGAGGGTGTCGCGGGGGGTCTCCGCCCCTCCCCTACCGGGGGTAATGAAAACGTCCCCCCCTGTGTTCCCGTCGGCCGAGCCCCCTAAACATTGCCCGGTAATACCTTTACAAATAATATATATATAGTAATATATATATAATAGGCACTCACTTATATATATATATAATATATATATATATATGGTCACTATAAGTATTAAATATATATATATTATATATATATATAAGGCACTCCTTGACACTACTACAGGTCCCACGCTCCCCTCCCCTCATAAAAAATAGCGCAATTTTTAACTGCGTTTATTTTTTGTTTTTTTATTTGGCTAACATCTTTCCCTAATCTCAATGTCTCATACTATGGATTCCCAAAAAGTGCTCACATTTTCACTTCTTCCCAGGCACTTTCACTATCTGGTAGTTTCAGTAGACACATTGATTTTTTTTTTTTTATTTTTTTTTTTAACAGTTTCTCTGTAAAAATTTGCAGGATTCACATACAATGTATATCCTATTTCCTTAGTAAGCCTATTGTCAGTATTCTTGAGATATGGGATTGTGGCTCTTATATAAATATATATATATATATCTAGAACATCACTTATATATACTTATACATACATATAGATAGAATTGTAGTATACCTATATCTATATAGTATAGTCTATCTATAATATATAGCTTATATATATATTATATACCTATATATAATGATCTAAAATATATAGTAACTATGTCTTCAGAATTAATGATGTATGGGTATAACCTACTATATATATAAAATTACTATTATATATATATTATACATAGTATATAAATACCAATAGTAGGTAATATATATATTGTATACTCCCTAGTAATAAAATATAATATTTGGGTTATTACTCTAGTTAGTTACACTATTGGTATAATAAAACCATAAGGGTTATATGGTATATATATATACAGTAGTAAAAAAATATTATATATTAGTGATATTGTTAAATATAGCACTAAAAAATTTAAAAAACACCAAAAAAAATTATATAAATGTGCAAAGTGTCTTGTCAAGAAGACTTATCGAAGACGAAATAAAATCAAGGGCCTAGTATATATATATAGTATATAGTATAGGAGTACCATAAAATTTGATATCACCTATGATTGAGTAAGACCAAAGGTATATATATCATATATATATAGTTTTATATATATATATAGGTAGTATATATGATTATATTTATGTATATTATATATATAGTACTATATTAGTGTAATAGTACTATATTATGTAATATAAGTATATGATATATTATAGTATAATAAAAGATATATATATATGTATCATGAGTACCATGATAAATATGTATATTTATTTTATTATTAAATATTTTAGTATAATTAATATATATATATATATATGTAGTGTATATATATATAATTAATATATTAGTATAGATGTACTAATATATATATATGTGATATATGTGATATATATATATTTGTGAACTTGTCCTTTTAAAGGATGCTAACCGATTATATTGAACGACATAACCTATGGAACTTGCATTCTTTGTCGCATAATTCAGGCAGATGGAGAGCACGTACATGTCAGTTGCCAAAAATAGTTTTTTTTAAAACTAGAAACTAATACCCTAGATTAAAACTGCAAAGATGTCGAAAGAGCAGTAGCTCATCGCTTCGGCCTCAGGCGGGGATCGACGGGGGAGACTTTGTCCCCGTCCTCAATCCACCGTACGGCTCGATGTCCCTTATAAAAGAGTTGTATAAAAAAAAAACTTCGTGTTTACTTGTAGAGAATGAGTAAAGTAAGAACAATTAGTTACAAGGAATATAAC